>LBNU01034489.1:121828-199323 GCA_014162995.1 Artemisia annua | reverse complement strand
GTGGGATTTTTCTGGACGGAATTTTGAAAAAAAAAAGTTCGTCGAAAGTATATAACAATGGATATCTATAGAAAGATAATTTTTTTCTCGTCGCGATGGTGTATTTTTCGTAGCTTGAAAATTTACCGTTTGTAAGATATGTTGTTTTTTAAAAAAAGGTGGAAAGTGGGTTTTTATATTAAATGAGCTAAAATGCCAATTTTGCCCTCCCTTTGTTAATTTTTGATTTGATCTTAGCCATTGGATTAAAGGTGGATGGATGGTTGAGATTGGCTTATTTGTTTTTTAAGTGATACTTATTTTGCATAGATCTCACCTCGTGTTCTAATAAGTTATTTTCTTAAAATGGGAAGAACAAAAACATGTTTTTGTCAAATCACTTATAAAGTTACCCTTACTGATTCATTAATTTTTAAAAGACTACAAATAATGTATCTTTCCTAAGCCTTAATTAAAAATAAACAAAACTTTTGTCACCTTGAAAGTACTTTAGTAAGAAAATCAAAATTCCTCATTAATTACGTGGGCCAAAGTGGGCGCTGTAATCTTGAAAGAATTTTGATATACTTATCTGGGTAAATTGCAAATTTAGTCACCAAAGTACTGCAAAAGTGCAAAAAATACACTGAGTCATAAAGGCATGCAAAAGTGTCACTCACGTTCTAGATAAATGCAAAAAAGTCACCGAGATCTAACTCTCGTTATGTTCCTCGTTAAATGCTACGTCACTGAGGGTATTATCGTCTTCTATTTAATTTTAAACAATTATCAAGAACATCACCACCTTCTACGTAGCACCACCACCACCCTCTACCACCACCGATAGAAGCATAACAAAACGACATTATGGCTGCAACAGCAGACACCAAAACCACACTATTGAAATCTGGTATTTGTGACATTACAATCTACACAAATCCAAACAACAACATATAAATGTTGCCGTTGTATTCACATTTAGCATCTCGTCCTTTGTACGTTATGGTAACAGTTTGACTTCCGAATCGCACTGATTGATCAAAAACCACAAAGTCATCATTAATCATACCAACATACTATGTACCAGTATGATTTAAACATTTTAATTACTCGTACTTGATACATGTCGCTGTTGTCACAGCATAAGCAATTGAAGTCCCGTGAAAGCTTATATATTGCAGCGACCCACAAAACCATGCCTTTTTTCACCTGTGAAAATATACCTTAGATCACGAAAAACACTAAAAAAAAGGTTAACAATGCTAGACGTTTGATGAAAGTTAGTACCGAGGATGACTCTAACAGCATTAGTAAAAGATCGGTTTCTAGTTCCAGTAACGGGATCAGGAGATCTATAACAATCTGATAGAAGAAATGAAGATATGTATGTAACAAAAGCGAAAGATATTAATGCTATTGGCCCTCCAATCCAACCAAGCTGAGCTGTGCTCCAAGCGAGTGATAGTACACCGGAACTTATCACAGCGGCGGTTATAATATGTGCAACTGTCGTCCATAGTGTGCCTGGTTCATTTCAAATAAATAAAAACTATGACGAACCCGTTTCAGTAGTCGTGAAAATCATACAGAAAGCTGTTTGTTTTTACCAGTTCTTATCGTTGTGTCATCGTCATTGGTGGATTGCTGATCTTCGTGTAAGAGTTCATGTCCTCCCGCCATATTAACGCAAAATCTGATGTTCTACTCAACTGAATACTAAGAGAAAAGACTTGTGCTGTGATAATATAGCAAATGTGTCGAGATTCTTAGCTCACTTTAGCACTTACGCGGGTCGATTTTCCAAAAAATAAAAGTATGTGACGGGTTTGGACCGTACTTTATATTGCAAGATATAAAGCAGTGTTCTAAAAGGCGCGCCAAGGCGCGAGGCGTGGCCTCGGCGCCACGAAATGGACCAAGGCGTGAGGTCTAGGCGTCGTGTGAAAATGCATGGAATAAGGCGCGAAAAGGCGTGCAAAGGCGCGCCTTTTTGGTAAGGCGTGGCGCCATTTTTAGAAGCATTTAGGGGATTTATGGATTTGGGCTTGAATTTCAAGTATTTGGGTTATTTCTTTCTTGGGCCTCGTAATTTCAAAACTTAATTCCTACTTGGGCCTCGTATTTGGGCCCGGCTATTTGGGATTTGGGCTTTAGTATTTGAAATTGCTAAATAAAATGATATAAAATTATAAATACATAAATTTATAAATATTTTGTTGCCGCCTTAAGCACGCCTTAAGAAACGCCAAGGCTTCGCAAAGGCGCGTAAGGCTTGAGGCATGGCTGTGCCGCCACGCCACGCCTCACACCTTTTAGAACATTGATATAAAGTATGTGACGGGTTTGGACCGTACTTTATATTGCAAGATATTGAACTGTACTATATCAAGATGTCATGTGCCGACTAAAACGTACGTATATGAAGCGTAGAACCACAAAAAGAATTAAAAGTCAGGACAACTTCACTAGATAGCAGGAAAATAACTTATTGAGTAAATTACATGAATGGTCCCCGTGGTTTGACAAAAATTTCACCTATCGTCCCTCAAACTTAAAAGTTGCATGTATGGTCTCTGTCGCTGCCAAAGAATAACATGAATGGTCCCTCAGCCTAACTTTCGTTAGTTTTTTCCGTTACTCCATTTCCACCGTTAGTCCTTTAACGACCGTTTGCAACAAACATTTGCACTGTTAGTCCTTTCATACGTTTTTGTCCGTTTTATATGTTTTCGTCCGGTTTTATACGTTTTCGCCCATTTTCTTACGTTTTCATCCGTTTTTGTTACGTGTTTGTCTGTTTTCTTACGTTTTTTCTGTTTTCATACGTTTTCGCTCAGTTTCTTATTTTTTCATCCGTTTTTCTTACATTTTTTGTCCGTTTTTCTTACGTTTATCCAGTTTTCATACGTTTTTGTCCGTTTTCATACGTTTTCGTTTGTTTTTATACGTTTTCGCCCAGTTTCTTACATTTTCATCCGTTTNTTTTTTTTTTTTTTTTTACGTTTTTCCAGTTTTCATACGTTTTTTACGTTTACATAAGTTTTTGTCCGTTTTTATACGTTTTGGCCCATTTTCTTACATTTTCATCCGTTTTTATACGTCTGTATCCGTTTTTGTCCATTTTTATACGTTTTCCATTTTGTCCATTTTTGTTAGTTTTTATACGTTTTTGTCCGTTTTCTTACGTTTTTGCCTAGTTTCTTACATTTTCGTCTGTTCTTTTCTTACGTTTTTGTCCGTTTTTCTTACGTCTTTTCATTTTCAGACATTTTTGTCCTTTTTTCTTACATTTTTGTCCGTTTTTCTTATGTTTTTTTTCCGTTTTCATACATTTTTTCCAAAATATGTTTAAATTTGGTTTTCTTATATATATATTTTTTTAATTTTTCTTATAATTTTTTTCCTATATATCTTTAAAATTTATAAGAAAAAAATTTATAAGAAAACCAAATTATTAGGAAAAAAAATTATAAGAAAAAAAGTATAAGAAAACAAAAATTTATAAACCAAATTATAAGAAAAACATATGTAAACGGAAAAAACGTAAGAAAAACGTATAAAAGTGGACAAAAACGGATACAAACGTATAAAAACGGATGAAAATGTAAGAAAACAGGCTAAAACGTATAAAAACGGACAAAAACGTATGTAAACGGAAAAAACGTAAGAAAAACAGACAAAAGTGTAAGAAAAACGGATGAAAACGTAAGAAAATGGACGAAAACGTATAAAAACAGAAAAAAAACGTATGAAAGGACTAACAGTGCAAATGTTTGTTGCAAACGGTCGTTAAAGGACTAACGGTGCAAATGGACTAACGAAAAAAAACTAACGACAGTTAGTCTGAGGGACCATTCATGTTATTTTTTGGCAGCGACAGGGACCATACATGCAACTTTTAAGTTTGAGGGACGGTAGGTGAAATTTTTGTCAAACCACATGGACCATTCTTGTAATCTAGAAGTTAAGCCAGAAATAGAATAGATAATAAATAATAAGTCTAATGATTAGGGACCAGATGACGAGTTCACAAAGGCATGAATGTAAAACTTGTGGCAAAAGTACGATGGTGGTGGTAAAGGGTGGTGGGGGTGGTGGCAGTTGTGGTGGTGGTAGAAGAGGGTGGTGATGTTCTTGATAATTGTTTAAAATTAAATAAAAAATTTAATGGGAAAGATGATGAATAGTGTTTAAGGAAGTTAAGGGTTTTCAAAATAAAACTCTCGTGTCATGCTCCACCGCCCACCGTCACCGCCAACGTCGCAATTGAGGTAATCTTCTTATCATTTTTTTAAAAAAGAAATAAAACTCCAACTAAACGAGTTTTCAAAATTCTCAACTCTTCTCTAGAGAAGAAAAATCATTACCTTCTCAAGGAATTTAGAAACGAAAAAAGAGGAAAATTTTTCTACAACTAAATGGCACATAAATTTTCATTTGCAAATTTAGCCATTGAAATAAAATCGTGTATTGGAACAATGAAATGACGATAATACCCTCAGTGACGTGACATTTAACGAGGAACATAACGAGAGTTAGGTCTCGGTGGCTTTTTTGCATTTATCTAGAACGTGAGTGGCGTTTTTGTATGCCTTTATGACTCGGTGTATTTTTTGCACTTTTGCAGTACGTTGGTGACTAAATTTGCAATTTACCCTACTTATTTTAAGCCTGATTTTAAGTTTACAACAACATTATGAATATTAAATAGTAACGATGATTGGTTTTAAGTCTACGGGAACGACTTCTGAAGTCAATCTAGATTCTCATGGTGGTCTTTTTTTTTCTTGTAAAAGAATTTTGATATACTTATTTTGTTGTGGTTCCAATCAAGTAAAACCAAATTAAGATACACGGCAGGGAGCATTCAACGTGGAAAACTATCCCCTTGCTAGTGACTTAACAAATTCAATCATAATTTATTTGAGTTTTGCTAACATGTCCCGTGGAGCACATAATAGAGTAAATTAAATGAACACATATTTTCTTTTATTTCAAGAAACACATTTAATGAACATTAACTATAGCTAAAAATTACCTTAATTACATGCATTTTAAGACTTAATCAACTTGAACCTTTCCGAAGGAGAGTGGAAGCTTCTTTTTCCAACATTTATTTCCCCCTATAGATTACAACAGCTCAGAAACAATCGTTCAAGCAGGACGTTTTGCAGTCGGCTTCTGTAGTTGGGTTCATGATCACATAGTCAGATGTTGGCCAATCAATATCCATAAGCTCCACAAATTCAAAATTCTCAACCTTGGACTCACCTTCCTCACAACTTGGAAAGAAATATGGCTTGCAGTCGCCATTTGGATCACTTGGATCAAGCAATGAAAACCCTCTCGGGCACTCACACTTTGGTCATGTACCCTGATTAAGACTGCATACGTTGCTAAACCCACATGCCCCACTACCTACAGTACCACGAAAGTTAAGGCATATGTTTTCGGGATACGACCAAACAGTTCCCCAACATGAATTATCAGTGGAGTCTTTTGGATGATAATATTGGGTAAAAACGCCATCAAAATCTAATGTAACTCGGTGATAATAATCACCAAACGGGAGCTCGATCTTGGTTTGGAGTAAGATCATATCTTTTACCATTTCTTCTCAATATATACAAAAATCCTGTTGCATCAAAGATCAGTTGTTCACCAGAATTCGGTTGATTGGTGGGATCATCAGTTTTAGTAGCATAGTAAGCATTGTAAGCAAAACCCGATGCTACATCTCGAGTGTTAAGAACAAGATTCCCATCTTGAAGTAGACGCAGCTGAAATCTTCCTCTAGCAAAGTTTACTCTGCTCATTTTTGAATAAATCGCTCCCCCTTTCTCAATAACCTGAGTAGGTAACATGGTATCTGTTGGAAAATTGAAACTTTCCCATATCTTACGAGAATTGTTACCAACAATCACAAAGTTACCGGTATCATTCATAACACCGTATGTGATATCTGAAGGGGGTCCGGTACTCCATACATCTCTGCCTTGAAGATCACTTAGTACTAGCCCAAGGCCATTGGTTAGCTCAACTTTCGATCCTGCACGTAGCGCATACCTCCTTCTGGATACCAAATGATGGTTTTTTCAGGTATTTTGTCATACCATATGGATAACAAGAAGTTATCTTTCCCTTGAACTTCGGAAACCAAGGGCAAATTCACCAGAAGATGAAAGCCATGGTTTGCCATTTGGTGTTGTTGTAAGTGATGCTCCAAAAGATATAGAAACATTTGTTTGTTGTGCAATGACTAAAAATGGAAGTAAAAGATTTGATAGAATTAGATATTGGACTCTTTGCATTGCAAAGTGCTAAAATGGAAGGAAAATAGTAAAAACTGTAGGATTATAGGAAGATTAATATCAACATCCAATATCAAGTCAAGTCTTTTATAGCGGGAGTATATTACTCCAAATTGAATAAGCTCTAGCATATACAAGACATATCTTGAACAGTTTCCTTGATTAAGTTTAACGAAAATAATCCAATCATCTTACACCATGAAAAGACCATAAGCTAATTGCCAAGATTAAACTGTCAACATCGAATACCAAACATCCCTGAATTTGTTGATAACCAGGATCAACTCTTACTTTTCAAACATTCTAATAGTTACGTAATATTTTTCGTTCTTAGAATATGGCGTCCTATGAATTGTCACCCGTCAAAATTGTAAAAAGGTGATAAAGACAGTTACCAAATTTCCAGGAAAAAAAAAAAAAAATGATGTTATTAATAATGATGAAACAGATGTAATGGTTATCATTTGCATTATATCACTGTCATTTTGATTATGTTAATTAACTAGAATCTTCATATTTCCTTGTTGTATATTATGTCGCCATCAAGGACCACCAAACAAAGTTGCAGATGCAACATATTTTATTACTCTCTTACGATAAGGACCTAGAATTAATTTTCCACCTCTATGCAAGTCTTTATATACATCATAATGATTTAATCTTGATGTAGCATACTTTTAAATTTCATCTTTTTAGTGTATTGTGTCACCAGTTATGTGTATTATTTGACCGATATACCCATCTCATGATTAAATAAGAGTGTATAAATTGAAAGCTAAAATGGTCAAATTGTACACGTACACTTCAAAATTATGCTACTCCCTTCGCCTCAAAATTTTTTTTCACTGACAAAAGAACACAGTTTAAGAAAAATGCATTTATCTTTAATTTCTGCAAAAACAACCAAAAGATAGTTTTACCCTTTGCCAATTAATGAATGATTTCATTTAATTATGTAAATAAGAATTTTGATATGGATAATATGGTAAACTTAAACAATTTCAGTTTCAACAATCTTTTTGAGACAAACCAAAAAGGAAAAGTAGATAATAATATTGGGACGGAGGAAATACATACATAAGAAAAGAAAAAATAAATAGCTACACAAAACAATAAAATGACAATTAAGTTACATTTTCGTGCAATTAGGCCTATGAAAAAATGTTTAAGTGGCCATTTTAATTCAACTCGTTAATATGGAAAAGTCTTCATTTCCATCCGAATTTTCCAATCAAAGTCACTATCTAACAATGAATTCAACAAATAAAGACGTAGGAAATAATTAAGTAGAAACGAAAAGTCTATATATGTCCTACAAGATTTATGACCCATTTGGTGTTTCCTGGATCTTTTAGTCCGATGTAATAAGAGAAAAAATGTAAATAAGGGTATATGCTCTATATACAAATGGACCATTTTTTTTTTCATTCCTTATTAAGCCTAGTATTTAATTTCTTTCTTTTTTGAAACTTAGGTGATTACCTACGCATAGTGGCTACAGTGTATAGTATCGTTAATTTGTGTGTTAAATTTTTGTCGGGTCGGGTCAGTTTTGACCCGATGCTCACTATTTAAGTGTACCATAATGATGCGTTTGAATAAAACTAGTAACCTTACTAAAATTTACCCTCAAGATACAAATTAACCAAATCTAACAGCTGGAATGATATAATTTACAAAAAATGTGATCATGATGATATGGATCTTTTGGTTTACGTGGTCTTCCGATCCGTTTAGGTATACAGTTTTAGGTAAACACTTAGATACTCTATATATTTTAAGTCCAAGGCTTTTAGGAGTCAAACGATATGCAATTTAGCTTCTCCTAATGATTAACCCAAATTAAGGAAAACGATTGCATACCTTGTTAAAAATTAAGAAGTATACAATAAGCGCTATATTTAGAAAATGATTAACATACAAAGTCACATTGTAACTAAAAACATAGTTGGTGGTGAGGTTAGTTGGTTGTTTTCCACTTTGAATGCTTCCTGCCGTGTGTCACAGTTATATATAGTATCTGTAAGTAGAAATTTGAAAATATGAGCGGACTTTAAAACTATTTCTGTTGACTTCAATCCAATCATCTTCACTATTTATTCATCCGAATGTTGTATTTGTTGTTTATCTTTCAAGCAATTATTTCCAATGACCCTGGTACTACTGCATCTCATCATTCTCACTACTTTCCTGCATTCTATAACTGCACAACAGACTAAAGGTTCCGTATCTGTTGGTGCATCACTCATAGCAACACCTGATGCCAAACCGTGGGTTTCGTCTTCTGGTGAATTTGCTTTTGGTTTCCAACAAGTGCAAGGGAACGATAATTTTCTGTTGTCCATATGGTATGACAAGTTACCTAACAAGACTATTGTCTGGTTTCCAAAAGATGGTCCTTTGGTGGCCACAGGATCAAAAGTTGAGCTTCTTGTTAGTCGTGGGCTCGTACTGAGTGATCCTCAAAGTAAAGAGGTTTGGACCTCAGGGACCATCTCTAATGTCGCATATGGTGTTATGAATGATACAGGTAACTTTGTGCTTGTTAGTATTGATTCACGCAAGATATGGGAAAGTTTTAATTTTCAGGAGATACCCTGTTGCCTACTCAGGTTATAGAGGTAGAGGAAGTCATCAATTCTAGAATGAGCAAATCTAACTTCTCTGGTGGAAGATTCCAGTTACGTTTGCTTCCAGATGGGAATCTCGTTCTTAATACGCGAGATATGTTTTCAAGTTCCCCTCTTGATGCTTACTTTGTAAGTGGAACTCACGATCCATTGAATTCCACGAATTCTGGTTTCCAATTGATCTTTGATGCCACAGGATACTTGTATATATTAAGAAAAAATGGGGAAAGATTTTATCTTACTTCAAGAGGCACGCTACCTTCTGGAGATAATTATTACAGAGCTACTCTAGATTCTGATGGGGTTTTTACTCAATACTACCACCCCAAGGATCCTGCTGACAATACAGACTGGAGAGTTATATGGTTCGAACCAAAAAACATCTGTGATAGGATCGATGGTACTGTAGGTGGAGGAGCTTGTGGGCTTAATAATGTTTGCAGTCTTGATAATAACAGGCCAAACTGTGCATGCCCACAGGGGTTTTCATTGGTTGATTCTAATGATCCAAATGGTAACTGCAACCCTGATTTTACTCCAAGCTGTGGTGATGGTTATGTGGAAAACCAGCTTGATTTAATCGAGCTCACTGATATCGATTGGCCAAATGCGAACTTTGAGCACATCTACCCTACCAATGAAGAAAGCTGCAAAAAATCCTGTGAGCGTGTAATCTTGCATGCTACTTCTCGGACAGAAATAAACTCCAAGGACCAAACGTGTTCTTTATAAAGTTAATAACCGATTAGCGGTTATATTAGTTAGTTAGTTATTTGTTAGTTAATTCGGTTAGAAACCGAAGGGTCATGTTGTTTGGGTTCATACCCGTTCGACCCAGAAACAGAACCAAGGGACGCATCCCTTTAGTGAACAGACGCGATGGTTCATAGCAACCATTCGCATAGTATTTATACTTGAACATGTGTATCATTCGACTAGTTAGAAAGATTTATAAAGAAAGTTATCTAGTATCTTATTTGCAATTTCATTCGAATCTCTCTTACACAACTTTGGGACCAACATTTGGGATCAAGAGCCTCACGCTCGCTACAAAAAAAACCATTCATTATTCATTTCGAAACCATCTCTAGCGAGACAAAACAGAAACGAAAGACAGAAACTCACGCTGAAACTTGTTTTCAGAAAAGAAAAGAACGCGACGTATAACCTAAAGGGACGTTGCCTAGATAACCTAGACGCAAGGAAAGTAGTGCACGACCGTACTTGTGTAGAAATTGCATTCGACAAGGCACCAAACGAAGTGGTGACTTGAAGGTTTGTGTTGGCTTGATCCTGAACGCGACAAGAACAGAACAAAGAAAACTTTGTTACAAAACACTTGTTGGCTTTCAATATCATACAACGAAACCAAAACCTCTTTGTCGCGGACAAAGGTGGAGAAGAAAAACGTACGTTTGAAAAAAAAGGAACGTTGCTTGGATTGAAGAAAGGGTATACCGAACAAGAAAACAATCGAGGATTGTTTTGATTTGACGCTTGCAATAGATAGACACGGTGTAGAACAAAGAAGAACAAATATTGTGAAACGCGGACAAGCAACAAGGGCAACAAGGACCTTACTTGTTGACATACTACCATCGAGTAGTAGAACAAACAAGCAATTTGCTTGGTTTTGACACGAATACCGAGAGTATTTTGTAGGACTTGAGAGTCCACATAGATTTGGAAACAAGAATAACGAGTAAACCAAAACTTGTTAGTTACAAAGAAAAAACTTGCGAGTCTCTTTTCTTTGGAAATAAGGCCGAGACAAATTAAATTGTCTAGGGCTCAAACTTGTCTCAAATCAAAAAAAGGAAGGACAACGTGAACACATGGAGTGGTGTATCAAGGAAAGGCAAGTCGACTACATCAATAAGTATACCGATTGTCTTGGAAACAACAACGAGGGAAAAGGATAGCATAGTTGGTATATTCTAGTACCGACAACAAGGGAATACGCGTGTGACAAACACACAAGGTCACAATATAATCTCAAACTTTTGGATTTCGATACATATTTATAGTATAGATACTTATTAGGATTTCCCGGAAAACTATTTCTTGTTCCCGTAGTATTAAGTGATACCACACTAGTTAGAATCCCTAAACACATAGAAAGTGAAGATTATAAACATTTCCAAGATGCCTGGTGACGATGCGAATAACAATAACAACGTAGTGAAACCCATAACACCCATTGCACAATACCAATGCCCCAAACTTAAAACCACAAACTATACGGTATGGGCAATCTAAATTAAGGTCATCCTAGAGGCACATGGATTATGGGAAACTATAGAACCTAAGGAAAATACGCAAGTAGAAGATAAGAAGGACAAGGAAACACTTGCCCTCTTATATCAAGCATTGACGGAAGATGTAATTTTACAAGTAGCTAGTTGCAAAACAGCAAAAGAATTGTGGGAATCATTGAAAATGAGACACGTTGGAGAAGAAAGGGTGCAACAAGCACGCCTACAATCATTGATGATTGGATATCAGACTCTTCAAATGAAGGAGGATGAAAGTGTGGATGCATTTACAGCCAAATTAAATGGCTATGCCACGAAGGCAACTGAATTAGGAAAGACCTTGGATGAATCACTATTAGTATGAAAATTATTAGATTCCACACCAGATAGATTCATTCAAATAGTAACATCCATAGAACAAACAAACGATCTTGATAACATTACGTTAGATGAGATCGCAGGAAGACTTAAGGCATTCGAGGAAAGAATTAAACTCCGAAAGGGAGAACAAGTGGAAAGCCAGGATAATTTGTTGTTTGCACAAGGCGAACACTCTAAGAAAGGAAAACGTTTTTTCAAACGTGGTGGTAGATCAAATCACTCACGAGGAAACTGGCAGAATAAGGGAAATAGAAACAACTCGAATGGCGGAAACTCATCCCATAGAGATAAGTATAATAATAAACCAGCATGGGATAAGAGTAAGGTTACATGCTACAACTGTGGTAAATTAGGTCATGTAAGAAATGAGTGTAGAAAACCATCAACAAATCAGGAACAATCAAATCTTATCTTAGAAGACGACGAACCATCATTATTAATGGCAACACATGAAACTGAAGAAGTTTTGTTAAACGAAGGTCAGATACAACCCCAAAAATATGCTACAACAGATGCTAGCATATGGTATTTAGATAATGGTGCAAGTAACCATATGACCGGAACCAAGAGTCATTTTAAGGATATTGACGAAAGCATCATTGGACGCGTTCGTTTTGGAGATGGATCGTATGTAGAGATAAAGGGCAGAGGTTCAATATTATTAGGATGTAGGAACCAACAACAAAAGATAATTTCGGACGTTTACTACATTCCAAATCTCAAAAGCAACATACTTAGTCTAGGACAACTTACTGAAATAGGTTGCAAGATCATCATGGATGGAAATAAATTGACTTTGTATGATAAGAATAAGACCTTGTTGATGAAAGTAGAATGATCTAAGAATCGACTTTACAGTATCAAACTACACATTGAGGCACCTATATGTCTCTTAGCAAACGTAGATAACCAAGCATGGTTATGGCATGCTAGATTAGGTCATCTGAACTTTGACGCTTTAGATAGGATGACAAGCAAAGGTCTAGTAGAAGGAATACCAAGAATAAAACATGCAGGACAGATATGTGACGCATGTTTATTGGGAAAACACGTTAGAAAACCATTTCCAAACAAAGCTAAATTCAGATCTAAGAACCCGTTGGACTTGGTATATGAAGATCTTTGTGGTCCCATAAGCCCAGCCACACATTCGGGAAAGAATCTCATCTTCATGTTAATTGATGACTGTACACGTTTCATGTGGTCCTACTTTCTCACATCAAAAGATCAGGCATTTGAAACATTTAAGGAATTTAGGCAAAAAGTTGAAATGGAGTTGAAAATAAAGGTAAAGATGCTAAGAACGGATAGAGGAGGTGAATTTACATCAAATGAATTCACCAAGTACTGTAAAGAGAATGGTATAGCAAGACAGTTGAAAGCACCATACTCACCACAACAAAATGGTGTAGTAGAAAGAAAGAATAGGATAGTTTTATCCACAACTAGGAGTATGATGAAAGCAATGAAGTTACCCTTAACTTTTTGGGCGGAAGCAGTTAGACACGCCATTTACATACTCAACAGGGTACCTACAAAGGCCCTGGAAGATAAAACACCATATGAAGCCCTCTACAACAGAAAACCGAATCTGGAATACCTAAGGATATTCGGATGCATAGCTTATGCAAAGATAACGATACCTCACTTGAAGAAGTTAGAGGATAGAAGCATATCAATGATTTACTTAGGAGTAGAGGAAGGATCAAAAGCATGTAGACTTTATGATCCAGTAGAGAAGAAGAAACATGTTAGTAGGGACGTGAAGTTTATGGAAACAAAACCGTAGGATTGGGATAAGAGTGGAGAAGATACAAGTTCACAAGACACATTTTGGGCTAGTTTTGTGATAGATGAAGTTGACAATGAGAATCCTATACCCGTCAACTTAGACAATAATGACAATAATAACAATATGTATCAAATACCGGATCCAACATCAGATCCAGACTCACCAATCACACCATCAACATACAACTATGACCCTAACTCAGAAGATGAAGTAGAAGCTACTTCTAGTTCTTTAGGTAGTTCACGTCACAGATATGATCATAGCCCAGTTCGAGATTTAAAAGATTTAGCAGAAATATATGAAACTGCACAACATGTAGAAGCACCAAGCTTATTCTTCACAGAAGAAGAACCTCAAAATTTTAAGGAAGCATCGAAAGATAAGAAGTGGATTGAGGCCATGGAGATTGAATTAGATTCAATCAACAAGAATAACACATGGACTCTTACAATATTGCCAACTAATCAAAAGGCAATAGGACTCAAATGGGTTTATAAAACCAAAAGAGATGCTAAAGGAGACATTGTTAAGTATAAGGCAAGGTTAGTAGCAAAAGGCTACGTACAAGAACAAGGAATAGACTTCGATGAAGTATTTGCACCAGTTGATAGGATAGAAACAGTTCGCTTAATATTAGCACTAGCAGCATATCATGGTTGGCAAGTACACCACTTGGATGTGAAATCAGCATTCTTGCATGGAGAATTGAAGGAAGAGGTCTATGTTACCCAACCTGAAGGTTTCATTCAGCAAGGAAACTCAGGAAAAGTCTACAAGCTCACCAAAGCTTTGTATGGCTTGAGACAAGCACCTAGAGCTTGGAACGTAAAGCTTGATCAAACCTTGAAGTCATTAGACTTTAAGAAATGTAATCTCGAACAAGCAGTTTACACAAAGAGGAGCAAGACTTCTACACTTATAGTTGGAGTATATGTAGATGATTTGATAATCACGGGCACTCCAAAGAAGGAAATTGACTTGTTCAAATCCCAAATGAAAGATAAATTTGAAATGAGCGACTTAGGGTTGCTAGCTTATTACCTTGGGATAGAAGTTTCACAAACAGGAGGAGACATTACAATCAAGCAAACAGGATACATTAACAAGATCTTGAAAGAAACAAGTATGATGGACACTAAGTTGGTCAAGGCGGAAGATGGAAACCCAGTTGACGCAACTTACTACCGAAGCTTAATTGGAAGTCTTAGGTACTTACTACACACAAGACCAGATCTTAGTTATTCAGTCGGACTACTTAGCAGATTTATGCAAGACCCGAAGGACCATCACCTGAAGGCAGTTAAACAAGTAATCCGATACATCAAAGGAACAAAGGAGCATGGCATTATATACAAGAAAGAAGGCGGCTGCAAAATTAGAGGTTATAGCGACAGTAGTTATGGAATCAACACCGATCAAGGAAAAGGAACTACTGGAATCGTATTTTACTTTGGAGAGTCATCTATTACTTGGTGTACTCAGAAACAACCTACAGTGGCACTATCATCATGTGAATCAGAATTCATGGCAGCTACTGGAGCAGCATGTCAAGCATTATGGTTGAAACGACTTCTTAGTGAACTAACTGGATGGCAAGAAAAGAGAATAACGCTTAGAGTTGACAATATATCAGCTATTCAACTCGTGAAGAACCCAGTATTTCATGGAATGAGCAAACACATTGACATTCGCTATCATTTCATTCGTGAATGTGTAGAGAATATTAATGGACATATTAATGTGGAACACGTTAATGGAGAACTTCAACGAGCAGATATTTTAACAAAGGCCTTACCAAGACTCAAGTTCGTAACAATGCGACAAATGCTCGGAGTTCAAGACTTAGGACGAAGCAACTTTCAAGATTAAGGAGGAGAATGTGAGCGTGTAATCTTGCATGCTACTTCTCGGACAGAAATAAACTCCAAGGACCAAACGTGTTCTTTATAAAGTTAATAACCGATTAGCGGTTATATTAGTTAGTTAGTTATTTGTTAGTTAATTCGGTTAGAAACCGAGGGTCATGTTTTTTGGGTTCATACCCGTTCGACCCAGAAACAGAACCAAGGGACACATCCCTTTAGTGAACAGACGCGATGGTTCATAGCAACCATTCGCATAGTATTTATACTTGAACATGTGTATCATTCGACTAGTTAGAAAGATTTATAAAGAAAGTTATCTAGTATCTTATTTGCAATTTCATTGGAATCTCTCTTACACAACTTTGGGACCAACAAATCCTGCTTGAAAGATTGTTTCTGTGCTGTAGCAACATTCTCGAACAACCAATGTTGGAAGAAGATATTACCCCTCTTCAATGGAAAAAAGGATCCCTCACTTAATGTGAAAGCCTTCCTGAAATTTAAGAAAGGTCAGAGTACTCAAAATCCTCAATATTCACGAGAAAATAGAAGTAAAAGAAGTTTGATATATGTTGGGCCAGTACTCTTAAGTACATTGGTGTTCATAATTATTGTGTTGATTAGTGTATTTTGTGTGGGTTTCTTTCAAATCCACAAGAGGAAGGCAAGAAAGCAACATCCAAGAGGAAGAGCTTTTGAAACCAGTCTTCCTCATTTTACATATCAAGAGCTAGTCATAGCTACTAATGGGTTCAAGGATGAATTGGGAAAAGGTTCTTTTGGGATAGTGTATAAAGGTTCAATAGGGACAAAAATCGTAGCAGTGAAAAAGTTAGACAGGGTGTTCCAAGATGGCGAAAAGGAATTTCAGACCGAGGTTAATGCTATTGCGAGAACTCATCACAAAAATTTGGTTCAGTTAGTTGGCTATCGTAATGATGGAGAGGAGCGGTTGTTGATTTACGAATACATGAGTAATGACACTCTTGCAGTGTTTCTTTTCGGGGACATAAGACCAAGTTGGAAACAGAGGAGTAATACTGCTGTAGGTATTGCGAAGGGACTTTCATACCTTCATGAAGAGTGTAACACCCAAGTCATCCACTGTGACATAAAGCCTCAGAATATACTTCTTGATGACTACTACAATGCTAAGATTTCTGACTTTGGATTGGCAAAACTTTTGATGATCAATCAAAGTGGAACATATACCGGCATCAGAGGAACAAAAGGATATGTTGCTCCTGAATGGTTTAGAAACACACCGGTTACAGTAAAGGTTGATGTCTATAGTTTTGGTGTCTTGCTACTAGAGATCATTTCCTGCCGAAAGAGTTTACATTTTGAGAGTGGTGACGGAAACATAGCTGTTTTAACTGATTGGGCATGGGATTGCTATTAAGAAGGTAGACTGGATGTGCTTGTTGAGAATGATTCAGAGGCTTTAGTTGACTACAAGAGACTAAAAGCATTTTTCATGGTTGCTATTTGGTGTGTACAAGAAACCCCTTCGGAAAGGCCAACAATGAGAAAGGTCATCCAGATGCTTGAAGGAGCTGTTGAAGTGACCAAACCTCCATGTCCATTCTCTGTCTCTGTTACATCCATCTAGACATTTGTTTCTGCCATATAGTCCTTGGTAACTCATTATAGTTGTTTCTTACTATTAATTAGTTTACATACTAGCAAGATCTTTTAATGGATGTATGATTAATTACTTAAAGATTGTGGCTTTGTAATTCAATCTATGTAATCAAACATTAAAGTCTTCAGAGTTTAGAATATGTTTAAGCCATCACCCATGAATGTTTGTACGTATCTGGTACTTTGCGTAAATATCCAAACCGTGTGGCAGCAACAAGTTCATCGCCAACTTCTTCTTGTGACAACTAATAATTCACTCCGCTGGACGTCTAGCTAGCTTTATTTAATTTTTGTACTTCAGTCTCGAGCTTTCCCGATATCATTTCGATGCTCAAAAATGGATTAGTTGACCCAGAAAATAACTTAGTTACTGTGACATCCATTTTGGAGAAAAATATCGGGCTGGTGGCATTTTCCTGCGATATCCATATGGGAAAATGAGGGGAACGAAACAGCAAAAGCAAAATGTCCGTGTTGGTGCGAAAACTGAATTGTGGGTTTCTACATTATAATCAGCAAATAACTTTCACGAATGGAAATGGATAATGGACAATACCGAAAGATTTGTCTCATCAATATTGGTTTGTGATTCCTAATGCCAACACGTTCAATTCGTAATGACCGAAGTAGGGATGTTTAGCTGCTTCTTGTTGACTTAAAAGTGTTTACATTATGAAATCCGATTGCAAGCATGAATGCTATCAGCTATTAGATGATTTCACACAAACATAAAATAAGAAAAAGCATAAATATATTAATAGTAATAAAGTAGGCATGTTATTCGATTGTAATGCTTCACCGATGGTGAAATAGAAGCCGGAATAGTGCGGTACGTGAGAGTGTTGGGGAAATGAAAACACAGGATAAGCTAGTGTGGGGGAATAAATGTAAACTCAAATTCCAATTTTATACCTAAAATCGAATTTAGCACCATGATTGAGTCAACTTTTATACGACTTTTGATGACGTATGGTATGGATCCGGGTCACGAACCCATCTAGTACGCAAGCCCACTACGAGTGGGCCATTATTATAATATTCATAGCCCACGAGACCCACGGATACGAACTGTAACCTGCAACAAGTGGGATGCTTAGGCCCACGAAGGCCCAAGCCCAAACACGGTTACCCAAACCGTGTGGTTATGCGATATCTCCTATTTTGGCAATAGATATCGGATAACCCAAAGAGTGAGGAACACGAAACCATCTAGGGTTTCGTGTGTATAAATAGAGGTCCTCCAGGTCCTCTACAGGTACGATACCTAACCCTAATCTACAAATCCTTCTCTTAAAACTCGATTACTTACTCTCACGCCGGAGGATAATCGGGGGAAACAATCCCTCGATAAGCCTAACGGTGCTCTTTGTTTTCCTAGTGCGCAGGTTCCCAAGCATTACATACTCGAATTGATACTCAAGCCAAGCCTTGCCAACTTTTGTATCAACAACTTTCAATTTTGGTCATGTGCGACTTGTGCGACTCCATACATTGTTGGACACGTGTCACTTTACATCTTTCATATATTTGCTAATCATTACCTCACCCAACTAGTATTTTGTTTTTTTTTCTTATCTAGGTGTGCGACTGGCGGCTCCATATCTTTCTTAGATTTGCATGGGAAAGGAATGAAATAGTACCACCACCTTTTGTGTGTGTGTGTTTACTTCTTCTTCTTGCACAAGACTTATACTTTTGTGTGTGATGCTACTATTACCGCGACACTGTTCATTTCGTTCATATCGATAGTCATTATTAACCTTAATAATGATTGATAATATGCTAGGTGTTACTGTTTATATGTGAATATGTGATTGTTTTAGTTGATTATTATTTTTATTTGATAGACATTTATATTCTAGATGTATTAATCCTCTTAGGTATTAAGATACCTTGATTTCCCATTATATATAGTGCCACTAACCTAACACAATCTTATCCACTCACTTATAATTTTTCTGATCATAGTATCTAGTAAATCCGACCACACCACATCCTTTTCCAGCCACTAATAAGTTTCAAGTTAATCTGGAAATGCCTTCCACAAATTTCCCCCTTCATGATCGTCTGGCAGTTGAAGCTCGCTCATTGAGCAGAGCTCGTCAACTCTTTGTGTACTTTGAGAGGATCCGTGCAGCCAACCTTGCGGAAGAGGAAGAGCTGTGAGCCTATGTTGAGGAGACCCGCTAAAGAATCATAGAGATAGATCTCTATTTGTTCGAGCTGGGCCGGGTATATGGCTCGACCGTGGCTGCCCATGGTCGTAGGATGCTTAGGCTTGCTCGCTACCAGGATGTGTCAAGAATAGTCTTGTACACACGTGCTGCTGATGAGGCCCGACAGAATGCCGATCTACTCTTGGAGTTTATTGGCAGTGTGTTGCGTCTTTAGGGTATGGTTGTACGTCTAGGCTATGAAGGTTTGGTAGTTAGGTGTTGTTCCGTATGGTGCATAGCCTAGCACTTTTGGGGATGTTGGTTTAGGTTTGGCGTTTATGTATTAGTTAAACCTTTTTAGTGGTTACTTAACGCGATTTTCTTATGTATGCATTAAGTATTTATGTAAATATAAGTTATTAATGGAAATCAGCTATTATCTATCTATTGTTGTGTTTTGTTGATGGGAAAGTGTTGGTTTTTGTGGTTGTCCAAAAAACAGTGGCGTTAAATTGTGTTGTCTACTTAACACTTAGATGATGATATATTCATAATTAAATATGAGACGTGGCGATAAATTGTATTGTCTACTAATGTGGTTCATTGTTTAGCAAATATGGAGATTGTAATGGATATGAAACTGTAAATACTATGCTTGCCAAGCTACAACATTTTGCTTCTGATTGAGTACAATGTTTTGAGTTATGCTAGATAATGTAAAACAATTATTTATCCGAATACAAAGAAAAAGGTAATGAACTGTTAGAATGGGTGAAGTAGAATTGCATTAGTGTTTTGTGTAATTGGTGATGCAAGCAGATAGAGTTTTGTGGAATTGCGTTAGTGTTTGGAGATAATTATTTTAGAGTACGAATGTTAGGTGTTAATTATTGAGTTTTGTGGAATTGGTTATGCAAACAGATTATGTGTTTGCAGATAATTTCTTCACTTTAATTGTTTTGTAAACGCTATTTCTTATTACTTATGGTATTGGTGTTTTTCGGCAATGTGTATATGTGTTAAATATATACTCTTTTTGGTCAATGGTTACTTTGATTTGTTGCCATTTGTTTCAGTTTACTTAAAGGCTGTGTTTGTTTAATAATGTAGGGATACTTACATAATTCTTGTGTTTTTCGGCAATGTGTATATGTGTTAAATCTATCCTGTTTTTGGTCTATTTTTACTTTGCTTTGTTACCATTTGTTTTTCGTTTACTTACCGGTTGTGTTTGTTTAATAATGTAGGGATACTTACATAATTCGAAGGTCCATGTTAGAAGCAAAGTTCGGTACTTTCTGTTAATTAAGGCAAGGTTAGATGAAAAGCGGCGTACTTTATTCAGGTCTACATGTTTCGGACCATGGTTGGATATAACTTATGTTGATAACGACGAGACTCTTGTTCATCACATGTTGGAAAAGCAACTGAATTCCGATGATAAGCACTATGATCTGTTACTTGTTTATCATGTCAACGGACATCTTTTGCATTTTAGCCGTCATGAGTTCCAGCTCATAACTGGTTTCATATTTGGAACCCCTACTTTACGTGGGTTTAGGACAGGTCCTTTTAATTTTCGTGACCGTGTGTTTCCTGACAAGATTCACTAGTACAAAAAGTGGTATCCGTCACACATAGCGTATTTGGAACTGTCACACGGTAACATATTTACGTGACTAAATGTACCAGAATAAAATAAACAGCCACACTTGATCCGACTTGTGTGACCATTTCAGAATTCTATTGTCACACATTTGAATATTTATGTAACTAGAGGTAACTGGAAAAAAAAATTGGATTATTTAGTCACTTATAATTTGGTACGTGTGACAGATACAAATGATTCTGAGACATTAGTCACACTATATATATACGTATGTGACAAATATATGTCACACAATTGAACAGTGTGACCAAAATCCATATATGGTCACATGAGTAATTGTGTATGTGGCTAAACTATATAGTCAAGTTTTTCACACATTATTTAAACGTGACCGCTGTTCTTTGCTGAATATTTAGCCACATATGAATTTGAAATGGGTGACGACTGAAAAGTAAGTTTGAAGCGTTAGTCACGATATGCATTTAAAAGTGACAAATATATGTTACACACTTGAGAGTGTGACCAAATGTCATATATGGTCATACTAAACCATAGAAACATGATTAAGTGTAACTAAAATTCGATACATATGGTCACGTAAGTTAATATGTGTGTCTAAAGTTTAGTGTGTGTTTGCTTGCCAAATCCTAATGTGTATAGTCACATATATTTGTAGCACGATCATGTGACTATAGGCTTTACAATAGTCACACCATATCACAAATGTGTATCTAAATCATGATTATGGCCACGTTATAAGGGTATTATATGTGACCAATACATTCAAAATAGTCACATTGTGAAATATTCATGTGACTATTATTTATAGCAAAATGTGAACTCAGTTATCATTAACCTTGATATTAGTCACATTGAGTTTTTGTGTGACTAAATTAAAGATGCTATATATATGGTCACATGAAGTATTTATTTAGGTGTCTAAATCATAGTCATATTTTGTCACACATTATTTAAGTGTAGTCACAAATCGATACATATGGTCACACATTTCTGATAACTTATGTACTTTGTAACCCCTAGGAACAGTGTTACTTGACTTTCTAAAGTCAAATTTCAACTTTAATGAAGTAACATGTTACTAAAGTGCCTGCAAGTGCATATACATGATAAATGGAAAATGCAAATAACTATTGTAATAGAAGTAGTAACTTAATAATAGCAGTAGTAACTTTTGTACAAACAACAGAGTTGTAATCTCACAAAAGGTGAATTATATAGTACTTATCAAAAGGTTTTTTTTACAACATAATGAAAACAGAGAAGCTAAACCCCTGCTACCTCCAAACACCTTATCAGCTTGTTTTCTACAGATCCCCAATAACATGCTCTCTGATACTGAGCAAAAATTCTTTCAATGAGATCTTTAACTGCCTCTGTACGTTCTTCACATATGATCTTTATAGATATCATCACAGCAAGTAAACTAGAACTTAAAGGATATTCTTTTTCTGCAAGCATAAAAATATCAAGTCCACCCTGTGTTAATAAGTGATGTACATTGCAGCTATCATAAAACTTCCATTTAGTTGAGAGATCATGACATGGGAAGGTCCAATAGACATCAGCTAGATCAGGTTTATATAACCTATGTAATTCAACCCACAACGTACTCTTGCTCCTTCACATCTGGCTTCTTGGCTGTTTTTAATTTTTCTTGAACCAACTCCCATAATCTGTCTAAGTCTTCTCTGTCTATTGTTCTTATCAAATCCTCAAACCTTTGTACACTGCTGATCCTCCACCAGCCCTGATTATCTTCCAAGCCTTTCCAAATTTATCTTGGTAAATCTCGCAGTCCATGATTGGATGTCTAGCTTGAATAGGATCAACATATAATGTTTCGGGAACAATCACCATCATCTGATCATGAGAAGAGTTGTCTTCTTTTCTTGGTGAATCATTCTTCTTCTCAGCAGGCTTGTCTTCAATGATCTTTTGTTTCTTTGATGGTGTTTCTTCTGTACCCGTGGGGATAAACTTATCAACATATCTCTTGATGCGGTATTATAGATGTTCAATTTCGTCATATGTCATTCCCCTGAGTCGAGCAGATTTATAACCACCTTGATGCATTAAGTATACCTTCATTTCACTCATNTCTTCTCAGCAGGCTTGTCTTCAATGATCTTTTGTTTCTTTGATGGTGTTTCTTCTGTACCCGTGGGGATAAACTTATCAACATATCTCTTGATGCGGTATTATAGATGTTCAATTTCGTCATATGTCATTCCCCTGAGTCGAGCAGATTTATAACCACCTTGATGCATTAAGTATACCTTCATTTCACTCATTCGCTGAGCCTTTGTGGGATTTCTTTTCCTCTTCTGACTTTGAGCTTGCTTTGTTGGCTGAATTAGCTCATTCAAAGCTACTTCTTAACTTCTTGCATTTATCAAATCAGTAAGTTCTACTTCTTCACTTCTTGCATTATCAAATCAGCAAGTCTTTGTACTCTGTCATCATTAGTTAAAGTCTTATCTTTATAAAGTTTTGCAACTCTAGCCTGTAGAACTCCATCAGCATCAATAATAGCTTGCATTAACTCTCCATGAGCTATTTTTTTCTTCTTTTCTTGAAGACTGAATGCTACTTGCTCATCTGTTTCCACTTCAGACACTTTAGATCTCCTTTTCTCATCCATAAAGTTAGCTATTTCAGCTTCATCAACTGTCTTTGAAACCTCTTCAGCAGTAGATACTTCAGTAGTAGAAACTTGATTTGTTGTAGCAGCAGAAACATCTTGTTGTACCACCTTAGCCATTTCTTCAACATTACAAGTAGCAGCAGTTTCTCCAAACTAGTATTAGTTTCCACTACTTGCTCTTTATTTACATCTTCCAAAACCGCCTCATTACCAATCCTGTCAGCAACTAAATACTCATCATCCTCATTATCATCATTATCAATCCCAATATCCATATCCACATGCATATCAGCACAAACACCTTCAGCATTTGTTGTTTCCTCCCCTGAGACTCTGCATTCATTCCTCCCCTGTTTGGGAGCATCCTCCAAACTAGTAGCCTTAGAAGAACTCACCCTGTGTGCTGTGCCCACCTTCTTCAACCTTCTGAACTGAGCTTTTCTTGACCTCTTTTGACCTTCAAAATATTGAACTCTCAGGTTCAACCTTTTGATCTTTGCACCATGTTTTGTTGTGCGCTTTTGGAGGCCAAGAACATCCTCTTCTAACTTGGTACAATAGGCCTTCAAATCATGTATAAGTTTCATTCTATCCTCACCACTTCAACTTGTGTTACCTAGCCACTTGAACTTGTGTTACCTAGCCCGAGAGATGGATAATTTGAATTGACATTTTGTACATCAGTATCCATCAATTCATGTGTTTCAGAACTACCCTCATCACTTATGGATGTGTTACCACTGGCCTACTCTGCTTCTAAGCTAGCAGTAGAAATGGAAGCCCCTTCCATCATGTCGTGCTCCACACCCATGACATCCGGACCCTGTTTTTGTGAAAGGTTCACCATATATGGAAAAAGTGGCGTAACCTTTCCTGAAAAAATCCTTGCCATTATTTTTCAGATTTGAAAATACTTTCTTTTGTAGTAAGGGGGCATCATAAGTTCCTGTATGTTTTTTAATGGCAGTCAACTGTTTTTGAATAATAAGTTGCAAAAACCTTGGATATAATAAAGAAGTACCATTGATGGATCTAAACACACACCTTGTGTTAGTGATACTTTGAGTAATATTATTAAGTACGTGGAATATACGAGTGATCTTGCTTGTCACTATAGGGTTTCACCTTGAAGCTCTCTAGGGTTAATTCATACCTAGAACAATGACCTAGGACCTCCTTTTATAGCACAAGGAGTCCTTCACAAGATAAGTATTAAGCTATCTAAATATAATATACACAAGATCTTTTCTATACTTATCTATACACGAATACATAATAGTTATCCTAATAGCAGTGGTAATAATATGTACTAGCAGTGGTAATGTGTTTCCACTGCTAGTGCATTCTTTAGCAGTGTCTTCCACAAGCCTATCAGTGGTAACTGTTAGCATTATTCCCAACAACCATCATCAGCCAAGGTCTTGATCATACCCTCCAAATCATTTTTGAAAAATTAAAAGGTTTTCCTTTAGCAAGGCATATCACTGCTGATGCCATGGTGGTACCAAACTCATTCCAACCTTTAGTTTTAGGACTCAAACAATATAAGAGAGTATGAATCAAGAATTTCCACTGAGATGAGAAGAGACCTTTGTAAATGGCAGCAGTATCAAGACACTCAATCTCTTCATTAACTGGTAGGTTAAGAGATTCCCCAATAGATGACTCAGTTAAGAGTATATTTTGGCCATCTACCTTAGCCTTAATCTGTTTTTCTTTATTAACAGTTATGGCTTTAGCAGTAGCCTAAAACTACTTAATAAAATAAATGCATATAGGAGGACTCACAGTTAATGCATACTTAATAGGGGTAGCATTCAAGAAATCGATTATCTGTGTGAATCCTTCAGAACCATTAAGTTTCTTCAAAAAAGCGACCATGTTGTGTCAGTTAACAAATGTGCATTTTGATTCAATTGTCATCACCATCGTGAATTAGGGTTTTGTGATTTGGGGATTTTGAAAATGATTGCCAATCATCATCATCAACTATGTTACAATTTAAGTTTAACCTACCAAAAATTGAAGTCTTGTCACGTCAATGAATCTAACATTCATTAACCATCATTAAATGCATACACCCACCCTCACGTAGCACAGTCGCACATTTCAAGTAGCACAGTCGCACACTACAATTGGGATATTGTGGTAATCTAGGACATAAAGGCATGTCTTTTTAGTAATGTCAATCATGTCAATGAATATACACAACCGACATTTAATGCATACACCAACCTATTCTTTAAATAATTAATGTATATAATCAAGTAGCACAGTCGCACACTAGATCAATCGTATATATATGTGTAGTATTTTACCAATTATAAACAACATAATATCCGAAATTGACTATGAGTTCACCAACAACCGATGACATGACAACAAGCAAAGACACTGGGGGGCTTACTTTAGGAGAGGAAAGTTTATGAAAATTAGAAGAGGAAACGTTGAGGCAAGCCTTCGAAGAAAATGAAAAAATCCAGAGGGAATGGGAAGAAAGCATTATGAAAAAGATAGAGGATGAAGAACATCAATTACGACTAGACAAAGAAGCTGCAACAGCAATTTTAGAAGAAGAAGCAAGGAATGAACGGGAATGGCGGGCACAAATAAAGAAAGAAGAAGATGAAGAATATGATTTTTATTTGAAATTTGGTTGTTATCCATATCAGGTATTTGGATCGGATTCCGAATATGAAACTGACTAATTTGTATTAAATTAATTGCATGAAATAAAAAAGGTTGTTGCATTTTCCGGTAGCACATTTTGGTGACATTCGCAAAGTAGCATGGTAGCACAAGTCGCACACTTGTAAATAGTCACACATTGGTTACCATCTACCACATCTACAACACTATTTACCTTTATTTCCTATAAATAGTGTACATTTACTTCACCATCAACTAAAAAATCACATAAGATAAACAAAAAAATTTCCTAGTTCATTATGAGTAATGCTTGCCACCATTGCGGAGATACGACAACGATTACCACGTCATGGACAGATCATAATCCAGGTCGTCGGTTCTGGCTATGTCCTAACTGTGCTTTTAGCCGTTGGTACGACCCGCCAATGTACCCCCGATCGGTGGTTATCATTCCCGGATTATTAAGAAGGATCAATAACCTTCAAGAAACTTCAATGCAGAATGCTAGCAATGCACAAAGAATGAAAGTGCTATTGTATTTTTCTTGGTTTTTCTTTTTTATGTATGTTGTGTTTAATTAGCCACAAGTGTGTATGGATCTATTGTTACTGTTTTCTGTATTCAATTTATGTTTAAGCTTTCTATTGTAGTAATGTTGACTTTCTAATGTACTCATTTTTACTATCTAGTGATCTAATGAATTAGTCATCTTTGACCCTATATTGTTTGCTTCAGTTGGTTGGTTTTGGTTTGCTACCAATGTAAAAAGCTAAGCATGTCTATAATAGTATGTAACACCCCCAACTCAAATATGACAGCTACAGTGCTGGGGGTATTACGAAAATAGAAACCAGGCACATTTATAGTAAACGACCACAACTCGGGACGTTTGAAATGTGACCAAAACATATCATTCGATTTACAAACCGTTTAGAGTACAAGTACTCTTTAGTCAAAGTTGCAGCGGAAAAGTAAATAGAGTTTGCAGCGGAAAAATAAACAAAGTATAGCAGCGGAAATGTAAAAGACACAAAAGGTTTGACGAATGACATGTAAAAATAGGGTAGTAAAGTAGTTAAGCTGCCGTGACAGAATACCACTCCAGCCAATGCCACTCCTCCACGCCCATTATATCATCATGCCAAGCTAAACATCATTACCTGAAAATACATGCTTAAAAAGTCAACACAAAGGTTGAGTGTAATCCATAGGTTTAAAATATAAAGTTGAGCACAAGGTTTAATCATAAGATATGAGCAACATATGCTAATATCGGGTAATCAAGATAACAACCAATGTATAGAGGCATCCCTGTGCATATAACATTGTTGATGATGCTAAGCTCATGACACGCAAACGTTAACCACAATCATAATATCAATATAACCGCGGAATTTCATAGTATAACAATGCCCTCAAGGTCGAGCACTTGCCATTTACTCGACAAATCGAATATAGTACACCACAATTTGCCTATCTAGCAAAAGGAGTGGGAGGGTCAATTCCTATAGCGCTATATCCCTATATTCGCGTTCACTCGCAAGTGATTAATGGTTCATGATCTGAGGGTCTTGCATAGGCAAGGCAGAGCTACTTAGCACATCGTCAGGAAAGCATACCAATCAGGAAAGCATACCAAAAATACTTGTGCTCAGAAAACATTTAAAGCATGTATCTCACCCCATGGGTTTATAAACATTTAAAAGATAAAAAGTGGGGCTATGAATCACACCTTAACAACAGCAGGTAACGAGATATATATGTCAACCAAACAAATACGCCTCACAGCAGACAATCCTCAGCACAACCTAATCATATAAATATCATAACTCAGCAATAGTACTCGAATACTTTAATAGTTAATGCTTGAATGAAGTTTTATAAAAGATGATGGCGTTTAAAAGAAAACATTTTTCAAAAGTAGTCTCGTGTGGAAGAAAGATAGAAAAGATCAAGTCGGCGAACCTCAAAACACATGAGAAAACAAGAAAGACTCGAAGAATACTCGTCAAAAGAAAGGAAGAACAGAAAAGAATAAAAGACACGAAAGAAAGACAACAATTCCTAATAGTCTCGGTATTACCCATTTCCCAAAATATAATAAGATTATATTTGTTAAAATATAGTAAGAAAATAATATATATTTTTAGTAAATTTCGGCATGACCTGCCCGTTTATAAAGCATTTCCCGAGTCATCGACTCTTTTAAATATAAATAATGTTAATAATAATATAAGTGTAGATATTAATATGATTGGATATATCATTCACGTTGTCCATTAGTTGTTCAGGTTTATCGACCATTTCGTATAGTTCGGGTTCCAGGTACGTTAAGATCTTTAAGGGCCTAACGTACCCTACCGTCTCGTGTACCAAAGGGTCCATAAGTCCAAATAACCATAGCCGCAAATCCAATACGTCCAATACAAGTTCACAAGTCATAATATAAGTCATCAAAGCGGATACCAAGTCCGTCATCCAAATTAAATTAACTTTAACAATTTTATATTTTAATTTCATAGTTATTATTCCGTATTAATATTTACCGTTTAAAACTAATAATAATAATAATAAGGTTATAATAATAACAATAACCATCCGAGACTAATAACCAATCCCGACAAAACATAACCAAAACCAAATCCACAACAAACATCACAATCCCATGTCTCGCTTCCACCAAAAATACCAAATCTAATCCTAAACCCGTCACTAATCCTATAATCACAACTTCAATCCCAATACCACATCCAAAACCAAATACTAATTAACCCAAGTGACCAATAACATCAACCAACAACAATAATAAGCCACCCACCACCACCACCATGGTTCGGTGGTGGTGGGTCACGGCTGCCGACACACGAACACAACCAAACGGACCCAAAATTAAACAAAACAACCAAAATACATCTCCACTCGCTACCCAACTCGACCCAAACATCAAGAATAACACAAATCTCACCGAGTCACCGAGTTGACTCGGTGCGTTGACCGAGTTCGCAACCGAGTCATAGTCCAAACGACCCAAGAGTGGTTTTCCACACGATTTTTATATTAAAACATTAATTAAAACGTTTTTTTTTAATAAAGGTTTATTAAGAAAAAAATTCGGATAATTAAAAATTAAAAATTAGGGTTTATGTTTAAATGGGTTTTTATTGAGAAAACATGTGTAAAAATGGTGGGGAAGGGCTCGGTACCAAGAAAACTTGTCGGAAAAATGAGGTGGCCGGAAAAAGTTGGTGGGTCGCGGTCAAAAATCAAGATCTAGGGCGCGTTAGGGATTTTGAGGTGAAACGGGTTGCGGGGATGAGTCGGGGATGTCCCGATCTATCAACGGGGATAGGTGGTGTTGTGGTGGGTGGCCGGAAAAT
Organism: Artemisia annua; assembly: GCA_014162995.1. Lineage (NCBI taxonomy): Eukaryota > Viridiplantae > Streptophyta > Magnoliopsida > Asterales > Asteraceae > Artemisia > Artemisia annua. The sequence goes on along the minus strand of LBNU01034489.1, from coordinate 170,010 downwards.
ATTCCGGTGGCCGGAATTTGTGGCGGCGCCGGTGGGGTTTTGTTTGCCGGCGACCTAGAGAGAGAAAGGGGAGGGAAGAGTGAGAAAATGTGTGTGTTTTTGTGAGGGTAAAATGAGTGGAAGTATTTGTGAGGGGTATTTATAGGTGAGTGTAATGGGTGGGATTTTTAGCTAATCTCCTTCATAAAACGGTTCGGGACTCAAATGACATAGCAAACGGACTCGAAAAATTATAAAACTTGCGCCATCGTTCTCGAAATAGTTTTTCCAATAAAATCAAGCATAAACTTCATAGTTTTTCTCAAACTCATAATAAATCAATAATTTGGCAAGTGAAACAAATTCGAGTTTTTCTAGGTTGTGCTGAGCTAGTCTACAAATAAATTCTCGTTCCTAATATATCTCACGCTCTTCAAATCAAATTTAACATGCTTTAAAGTTTTTAAAACGTTTCAGGCTCTAAAAATAGAAGTTTGGCTAGGATTAGGTTTTAGGAAAATACCAGGTGTTACATAGTAGTGTAGATGTAACAAAATAAATAAATACCCACGATATGAACAAAAGATAATATATACGTAAACATAAAACATTTGTACAAACACCCTTAGTTTCGTAGTGAATAACATAAAACTACACAAATTGTTTCATAATCAATGACATAAAATCCTAGAAATAGAAAGGAACTGTTTTTGGTAATTCATGTCTAACATTCACCATTTACATAAGATTAGGATTAGGCACGATCATCTTGTACTTCCAATAGAAAGATGTGAGTTGTTCACGATACGCTAAAGCTACCTCAACGAGATCACTTGCAGCCAACGATAATTGATGTGTTAACCTGTATAGGAAAATGCAAATCCAAACGCCGCAGTCATCGTAGGTAGGACCTTGTGTCGGCAAATTCTACGCCCACCTGAAGGTTATACAATAGCTTGAGTGGTCAATGTTCTTCCTCTCTAGGACCTCACTTTCATATAGGTACAATAGGAGATGCTCAGCAAGAACATTCATCCAGTTCTCCAACAACGAGCGTGCTTCTTCATCGGGATTTTCTGGTCCACAAAGGCTGTCATATAAGGTTATCACACCGGAACAAATATCAAGTTTTGCTAAACACCAATGAACTTTTCTTTCGTTGACCGGGAAATAAACCTATAATATGAAAAAATATTTATGTTAAAGTTAAGCCAATTTTACAACGGTATTGAATAGCTACGTTGGAACAATTATGGGAAACAATTATGTTTGTCATTTTCCAACATCATGTACATATACAAATACAGGAAATCCTATCCTAGCAAATCCTATCCTAACAACCTCAGAACCACAAAGAAACAAACGTATAGCAGCTTAAGAATAACCTAAAAGTATCACAAGCTCAACTGGTTTTGATACTATGACAACTGGCTTTTATGGTATCAGTGACCTATTAGAACCTTTAATGACAAGTTATAACCAAATGCAACCACTGAATCAAACTAGAACACCTTAAAGCCTACTGAACCACAAACTCATTTATGCCTAATATAAGCTATATATAACGAATAAAATGACAACGCGGCCTATGCATCTATCATCGTAACCCAATTAAAGAATATGAATTCTTACCTTCTGCACAGATTGCGAAAACCAAGGTACACCGTAAGTAACCCTGTCAGCATAATACAAAGGCATATCACAATTGAGGATCATGGTGTTGAAAAATGGGCTAACGGCTACCCAATCGGTCGGCATTGTCAGGTCTAAAGTGCATGATATACAAGACCCACAGTTCTATGTGCTACAAAATAAATATTTTAAAATTAATTTACAACAGTTGTTTATATTTCAAATATTTACAAAATATTAATTTCATGTAAAAATGACATACCGCATTAGATAGCCAACCTCTTCTATTTCCGTCTTTGCATAACAAAGCTGCCCAAAAAGTCCAATCCACCACATTCTCTGACCAAGGAAAACTATAGTAAAGGTCCTGTTGCATACGCAACACCAAGTTTATATCTCTAAAAGCGTTAACTCTGTTTGCTGGCGAACCTTTAGGACGAGTCAGATCCTGAAATTTTTTGGATAGTAACACAAACAAATTCAATCGCAACAATTATGGAATAAAACATTTAATCTTGAATGCTATGACAATGTATGTACCTCGTTCCATGGTTGTAGTTCGATCTCCTTTCCGTCAGAGCCAAGCAAAGTCTTCAATGTTTTTTTATACACCTTTTGATTACGCTTTCTGCGGACTCTAGGTGTAGTTGGTGGTGGGTCGGTAAAAGGATCTTGTAGGTACACACTCTTCTTCCTTTCACGAGCAAATGGAACCTGGACAGTTTTAACCTTTTGATAGTCTTGAGCAGTGTTAGCAATTTCAACATCCGGCGTGTCATCATCAACTTTTAAGATGTCCACATCTTTATCCTGTTCCATATCAGCTACCCCTTGACTAGTTTCCTGAAGAAAAAAAAGTTTGGGAATGTAAATGAGCTATAATAACTGTTTTTTACAAAAAGTTGATATACAAAGGAATAAATTATTGATAAACTGAAACTATGTAACGTATAATTACCGGAGGTGGGGTGAAACTAATCAAGTCCATCAAAGCTTCTACTGCTACCAACCCTTCACTAGGCGATGGACATATGTCTTGAACTTCTTCATCCACATGCATCATTTCATCAGTGTTATTATCCTTGACAATAAAAAAAAAATAATCATTAAATAAATAATACAAAACCATATACTATCATAATAAAAAAACTTAAAAGGGTGCATAATTATAAGTAACAACAATTAAGTTAGAGTCACACCTGTGAAGAATGAACACCGAAAACATGATCGGTAGCAACATTTGTTACAAACTTATCAACGCATACCGTCTTGCTTTCCACGGCATTATCACCATCAAATGGGTTGGTCACGCAATTGTTCACCCCATTCGTACCGGTTTCCAAGACCCTCCCTGCAGTACATTCATCGACCAAATCATGCTTATGTTTGTTAACACCCTCATAAGCATCTTTCAAAGTATTGCTAACACTAACACAAACATCAACCAAGTTACGGTTGTTGACAGAATCTGATAAATCNACTTATCAACGCATACCGTCTTGCTTTCCACGGCATTATCACCATCAAATGGGTTGGTCACGCAATTGTTCACCCCATTCGTACCGGTTTCCAAGACCCTCCCTGCAGTACATTCATCGACCAAATCATGCTTATGTTTGTTAACACCCTCATAAGCATCTTTCAAAGTATTGCTAACACTAACACAAACATCAACCAAGTTACGGTTGTTGACAGAATCTGATAAATCCACAAAAACATCCGACTCTTTCCTAACCCCCTCATCATTCTATTTGTTTACAACATAATCAACACCCACAGCTACGTCAACCAAATTGTTACATCCAGTATCACAACCCTTGACACCATTACTAGCAATCACTGAATTTTGACCCCCAGTTAAAGCTTCACCAATCTTAAGCCCTATGCTTTCAACTTTTTGAACTATGAACGCTTTGAGGTTTCAGTACTTGTTCGATTGCAGTTAAACGAGTACTAATAGTTTTGTAGTTCGTCAATTCACTTTCCATATCAGCCAACTTCTTTACAAGTTCTGATTTGCTCATACCATTCAACCCTTGATCAACAACCTCCTCATTCNGACACCATTACTAGCAATCACTGAATTTTGACCCCCAGTTAAAGCTTCACCAATCTTAAGCCCTATGCTTTCAACTTTTTGAACTATGAACGCTTTGAGGTTTCAGTACTTGTTCGATTGCAGTTAAACGAGTACTAATAGTTTTGTAGTTCGTCAATTCACTTTCCATATCAGCCAACTTCTTTACAAGTTCTGATTTGCTCATACCATTCAACCCTTGATCAACAACCTCCTCATTCACCTCTTCTTCTTCCTCCACAGTTTCTTCCTCAACAGGTGCACGCACTTCATGCTTAACCTCTTTCATAACTTCATGTTTAACACGCTTGGTAACAAATGTATAACAAATCCTTGGCGCAAATTTTCTACGTGCCAATGGTTTCGGAGTTTGGATGTTTGATGTATCCAGTTGTTGGAGAAACTCAATACTGGATCGCCACCAAAGTGATTGGTTTTCGATAGGTGTCGGCATGAGTTTTTTAAGGGGTGTTGTCGAATAAAAAAACGGCTGTAGTCAGATTTGTTAAACTTTGAATGATCACTCCAAGCCACACTACGGGGAATAACATTATCTTCTTTTTTCCACCATAACCTTGAGTTAGGAAAGCTTTCCAATACAAAAATCTGCAAATATAACAACAAAGGAGTTAATATTTGTGAACTCAAAATAAGCCATAGAACAGTTTATATACTACCACTACAAAAGTCTAACCAAGCTCAAACAATCAAATACTAACGGAATCATACACTACAACAGCTTAAACAGGTTGAGGAGATAGGTTAGAGGGCATGAAAAGCTGTCAAAGACAATGATTAAAAACCAAATTACTACTATACAAAAATTTAGATAAAAGTAACTTAAAACAAAGAAATTAAAATTAAAAACTAAATTGCTGTTAGGCAAGGTAGGGACAGTAGCAGCAGTTGGCCAAATTGGGTAAAAATAATTCATTCATTGACTTACAAAAGTCTCATACAAGACATTAGATGAATGCACTATCCTATATAGAGCTAATATCATCCAATAGAACAACTTGAAAAAGACTTGATAAAGATTTTACATAGGCTACTTAGTAAAAACACTTATGAGGAAAAAAAATATAAAATTATTTTAACAACTAGAATGGAGTACAAAAACATGATTCAAAATGACTAATATAAGGTGAATGAAGCTGATGGAGTTTGATTAAATCAACAAAAGTGACCCAAACCTCAAAAGTAGCCGTAAACCGAACATCCCCTTAAGTTGGGAAATTGGAGATTTAATCTACCCAACACCCATTTGGTTCACAGTTTTTAAATAAAAGACCTAAACTAAGATAATCTAAAGCCTAAAAGCAAATATCAATAATCAATAACAAGTTTAACTATGCAATTCCTAATAAGCTGTTAAAAGGCAAATTTGACAAAATTTTACGAATACAATCTAAACTATTAGCCGTAAACCAAACACCCCCTTAGGTTGAGAATTGGAGATTTAATATACCCAACACTGATTTGGTTCACAGTTTTTCAATATAAGACCTAATGTAAGCTAATCTAAACCCTAAAAAAGCAAATAACTATAATCAATAACAAATTTAACTAACCGATTCCTAATAAGCTGTTAAAAGGCAAATTTGACAAAGTTTACGAAAAAAAAATCTAAACTATTTAGCCTTAAACCAAACACCACCTTAACTTGAGAAATTGGTGATTTAATTTACCCAACACTAATTTGGTTCACAGTTTTTTATTAAAATACCTAAACAAAGCTAATGTAAGTTCTAAAAGCTAATAACTATAATCAATAACAAGTTTAACTAACCAATTCCTAATAAGCTGTTAAAAGGCAAATTTGACAAATTTTACGAAAAAAATCTAAACTATTAGCCTTAAACCAAACACCTCCTGAACTTGAGAAATTGGTGATTTAATTTACCCAACACTAATTTGGTTCACAGTTTTTATTAAAATACCTAAACAAAGCTAATGTAAGTTCTAAAAGCTAATAACAATAATCAATAACCAGTTTAACTAAGCAATTCCTAATAAGTTGTTAAAAGGCAAATTTGACATATTTTTCGAAAAAAATATAAACTATTATCCTTAAACCAAACACCCCCTTAAGTTGAGAAATTGGTGATTTAATCTACCCAACACTGATTTGGTTCACAATTTTTTATTAAAATACCTAAATAAAGCTAATATAAGTCTAAAAGCTAATATCAATAATCAATAATCAATAACCAGTTTAACTAACCAATTCCTAATAAGCTGTTAAAAGCCAAATTTGACATATTTTAAGCAACAATCTAAACTAGTACATCAAAGCTACTGAATTCAACCTAATTAGCAATAAGAATCAACCTCATTAGCTAATACAAGCTAAATTGAACAACAATCAACCTCAATACATAGTTCTAAACTATGTAACTATGTTATGCAAAATTTAGATACAAATTAAAGGATAAAAACATTTGCATGTCAAGTAAATACTAAATATACTAACCTTCAAAGCAAAAACAAATCCGTACAACGAATATGTAGCGGTGTATGAGGGACCCAACTTGACGTATTCTTTCAAATGCATCTTTCTTTTATTTGAAACAACATTGTAAACCCTGTCGTGAAATTTTCTCCACATATATTCCCTCCAAGGAAAAGCATCCCACGCATAAAAATCATCAACTAGGCAAAGTATCTCGTTTGACATTACATGCCTAAGCTCCTGACCCATCAATACGTAAACTAGTGCTAACAGCAGACAAAGACGCACGACATCCTCATTGGACATTTTATTAAAACTTTCACTTTGGAGAACCCATATAAGATCATAACCCTTTTTTCTATCAATACTCGGAAAAATACGCTCACAAAAACCAGACACTGATTCCTCCAAATGTTTTAAATTGATTTTGCCGAATCTTAAGCCAATGAGTAAACAAAACTCTCTTCTACCAAACTCTAGTGTATGTTTATCTATCTCAAAATACATGGGATTTCGTAACTAGGGTTATCAATATGTTTTTGATGCTGAAGCATAAAATTGAGGACATGGTTATCATGGTCTTTTGATCTTAAATCCAACCATGGCCCCAAAACAGTGTTTCTAAGCATCGCATATCGATCCTCATTGTAAGCCAATTTACCTTTAATGGTTGAAATTAAGTACAACCTACATCGGATGGTAACTTTCGCATTATAAACCTACATCAAAAGAAAAAAATAATTAAAAACCAATTAACATCATTAAAAATGAATTTTAACCCTAAAAAACAAAAAAATAAGAATCGTAGGTGTTTAAACGTACGCTTTGACGTCTCCACGTCTCTTGTTCTTCAGGATTAACCTAATTCAAATAAATGCACAAAATTATATTCAAATTAAACCACAAAATCGTAATAAAAAAAGGGTAACAAAGATAAAATGTAAACTCACGGGTTGACATCTCTTCTTCTCCATGAAACGCGAAGTGTAGATCGGGGCTAAGGTTAGATCGGCGCTTTGTTTTGAGATAAACGACAATGTGTGTTAGCGTGTGTAGTGTGTGTTTTTTTTTAGATCTAAGATTCAATAGTGTTAGGAATAGTATTAGGCGAGAGAAACGAGAAAGTCAATAATTAAAAAAACGGAATAATTAAAAAAAATATTATTATATTCAAATGTTCCTTCACGAGAAAATCTTATATGGATTTTGAGCCGTAAGTAGCACACTTAAACAAGTAGCACAGCCGTAAGTCGCACACCTAGTTAGAAAAAAAAACAAAATACTAGTGGGGTCATATAATAATTAGCAAATAGTTGATATGAAAGGTGTATAAGCCATGTGTCCATCATTGTATGGAGTCGCACAGTAGCACAGGTCGCACATGATCAAAATTGAAAATTGCATAAAAGTTGACTCAATCGTGATGCTAAATTCGATTTTAGGTGTAAAATTGAAATTTTCCCTTAGATTGCCATGGATGTATCAAAATCATCCGTAGAAATATCAATGTTGCATCCTTGAGAACTAGAATGATCCACGAAACACCATGCGTATGACTCATTTGTTGATAACTATTGTCAAGATCCTTTACGTGAAAAAGTCTACCAACTAAAAACGTAATATATTTGAGTTCCTTACAAATCAGAAAAATAACAAATTACAAGTGTGATTTTCTCGACAGAAATTTTACAAAAAAAAAATAAAAGTAAAAAATAAATAACAAATCACAAGTGATTTTTACAAATTATACTTCTGGGCGGAAATTTTGAAAAAAATAATAATAAAAAAAATCGTCGAAAGTATATAGCAGTGCCTATCTATAATTTAGTTATCATTGCGATGATGTATTTTTCGTAGTTTGAAGAGTACCGTTTACAAGATGTATTATTTTCTAAAAAAAAATGAAAAATGGATGAAAGCTAAATGAATGGCCACGATTAGTTGGTTTGTTTTTTAGATAATTGATGATTGTTGCGGATCTCACCTCTTGCGTAGATATAATATTTGGATTTTGGTATGTGTTTTTGTTATTTTGTAGATATGGGTCAACTAAAAGACGAAAATATAAACTAAAATTATACGTAAAATTTATGAAATGACTATTTAGCCCTCACATGAGAGAGTTAAATGGCATAGTCTGATGGACGTTAGGTAAAAGGACTAATGGGATGAAAAAATGTGATGTCAGGGACTATACNAAACTAATATTTTGTGTACTAGCTTAAGAAGGAACGATGTATAACATAAAAATTTATCCGCGGATCGATTCATATAAAATAACCAAAACTAAAACTAACTTTACAATTCAATACTCAATAAATTATCAAGTAACACTTTGGAGATGCAGTACAGAAATGATTTCAAAGGATGGAATAATTTTGTAACTGCTTCTGAATCTCTGTTTATAAAATGTGAGCCAAAATAAAACAGTATATTACCTTTCGGGAATGCTTGTCTCGACCTGCTTCGTGCTTCTAGAATTTCATGCTTTTTAGTTTCGTCTTAGCAAATTTTGGTGTGACATCGCTTGAAGTTGAAGAAGTGCCCTCAAGATCTTTATGAACACCATGAGTTTTGCAAAAACGTTTAAACAATTCACTCCACGAATTGTAATTCAATTTTTCAAGGTCAAGTGGTGTGGGAATACAAGCCTCGATGCTAGGAATGGAATAGGCTCTATCAATTGTGTCTTTAGCAGAATTGGCATCACCCGTCATGCATTATGGTTAATAAAAAATGAATGACTAAGCAAAAAAGAAAAGCGGCAACAAGAGCAATTAAATAAGCGGCAATTAAAGGCAGCAAGCAACAAGCAATATTAAACAATATTAATCAATGAAAGTAAAAGCATATAACTGGCAGTAAACATATCTTTTATATAATAAAACAAAACCCCAATTGGGGACTTTTCCATTTCAAAAAAACTAAATCATACTTTATTTAGTAATAATATTATTTAAAAAAAAGATTATTTTCTTATTAGGTAACATTTTATATTTATCCATAATACTAGTAGAAGATAAATACAAAAAATATAGATAAGAAGCAATTAACAATAGGATTAAAACTTTTAAATAATTATCTTTAATAATAAAAAACTATAATTAAACATCATAAATCAAACAAAACAAAGATTAAATTATTTGTTTTTTAATAAATAAAAATATATGATTCAAAAAAATTTTAAAAAAAAACCCGCGCGTGCGCGGGCATTATAACTAGTAACAGAGTGACGAAAAATAACCAACTGGGCTAGCTCAGGGTAACCTTGGGGAGGTTTCTTTGGAGAGGTCTCAGGTTCGAGTCTCACCAAGGACCTTCAGGGGCCCGAAATAAATAGAAGCAGGAGTGGGGTTTATCCCCTAAGGAGAAAGGTCCAAGGCTTGCATACTGCCCAATTGGATGTTATTGTGGGCTCGGATCACTAACTACTAACTCGCCGTTCAAAAAAAAAAAAAAAAAGAGAGTGACGAAAAAGGGAAAACAATTGGCTCGGGTTTTTTTTAGGGTTTGGTTAGTTGATAAGTTTTTGATGGTTGGTTTTTAAAGCTCTGATTACCATATTAACTTTAATAATTTCTCATGAATCATTCATTAACATTAATTCATAATATTTAATTTCATTGCTCGGAGAGTAAACTAATTGAGTGGACTTAACCCATATTAATAATAAACACATTGATGGGCTAATAATGTTATGCTAATATTGAGAAGAAGACGATAATGATGGGTAGTGAAGATGCTTAGAAGAAAGTGAAATGAATAAAAGAGTATTTGTGAATGATTTTATCAGTAAAATAACTAGAGGTGGCAATCACAACCCATTTAGAGAAAAATGGGTTGCTATGTATAAAAAAAACAACTTATGGGTTGAATTGGGTTACCCCTTTGCATGGGTTGAATGGGTCAACAATTAGATTTTTGTGAATCAACAAATGGGTCGAATTGGTCAACAAATGGGTCGAATGGGTCACTTAAGGGTCGGATGATAACTCAACCACAACTAGGTGTCTTCTTTTATGCTTTTATAAGTTTTGGTTCATTTTTATGTTTTCATCAGTTTTTTTACGATTTCGTCCGTTTTTTCACGATTTTGGTCGTTTTTCACGTTTCGTCCATTTTTTTACTGTTTCACCCGATTTTTTACGTTTTCGTCAGTTTTTTCAAGTTTTCGTCAGTTTTTTCACGTTTTCGTCCTACTTTTTACGTTTTCATCAGTTTTTACACGTTTTCGTCTGTTTTTTGACGTTTTCGTACGATTTTTACGTTTTTGTCTGATTTTTTTTTACGTTTTCGTCAGTTTTTCACGTTCTCATCCGCTATTTTACGTTTTTGTCAGTTTTTTCACGTTTTCATCCAATTTTTTATTCTTCGTCAGTTTTTTCACGTTTTTGTCCAATTTTTTACGTTTTCGTCAGTCTTTTTACGTTTTCGTCATTTTTTTCACAATTTCGTCACTTTTTTCAAAATTTCATCCGTTTTTTTTTCATGTTTTCATCAACTTTTCACGTTTTCGTCAGTTCTTTCACATTTTCGTTCGATTTTTCACGTTTTCGTCCATTTTTTTACGGTTTCGTCCAAGTTTTTTACAATTCATCAGTTTTTCACGTTTTCGTCAGTTTTTTNTGTCCAATTTTTTACGTTTTCGTCAGTCTTTTTACGTTTTCGTCATTTTTTTCACAATTTCGTCACTTTTTTCAAAATTTCATCCGTTTTTTTTTCATGTTTTCATCAACTTTTCACGTTTTCGTCAGTTCTTTCACATTTTCGTTCGATTTTTCACGTTTTCGTCCATTTTTTTACGGTTTCGTCCAAGTTTTTTACAATTCATCAGTTTTTCACGTTTTCGTCAGTTTTTTTACTATTTCGTCAGTTTTTTCACGATTTCATCAGTTTTTTCACGTTTTCGTCCGGCTTTTTACGTTTTCATTTGTTTTTCACGTTTTCAGCCGTTTTTTACGTTTTCATCAGTTTTTTCACGATTTTAAATAACAATGAACAATTTATATTGTTAATCCCTAGATATATATTGTGTCTAACTTTATTAACGAATGAAGTTTTCTGGTGCAAGTATATCTTATCTGGGGAATGGAGTAAATAAGACTTAGCATAGATGCAAAACGTGAACGATCTGATTTTTGTCAGCTAGTTAATTTCATGCTTTGGTAACCAAAGGTTAAGGACATGCTAAGTAAAAGAGGTGTAAAAAATAACATTGGTAGTTCTAAAACTAGAAATGACAGCCTCTTGTTTTGAGGCACAAGCTGAACTTCGTAGCAATTTCTCAAGGTGTTTTCAGTTGTTAAGTACATAAGTCACAACATCAGAAATAAGAAAGTATAAATCACATTGATGTCCTTAAATTGTGTGATCTTCACCTATTTTTGTCTTCTTGCAACGCTATTAGTGTCGGAAGTGAAGACTTTAGAATGTGGATGTGAATTGGGTAAAGTTACAGAATATGTGTTTGTTGACTTTTTAAATTGAGGAAAAAGTTACAGAAAATCTGACTCTTCATTTAGAAACTGTAGTCTAGGTTCTTGAATTAGGGGGTAAGTAGGATTGCTTATGGTTTTTAGATAATCAGTTCTAACAGAACGCAATCTAGGATATAGTGTAAGAATAAGATTGCTCAAATGCTCCTGTTATAGTTGAAACTGTGCTTGTCTTCGCAATTTTGGTCTGGTCTGATTTGCTAATAGGTATCCTGTTTTATGAGGTCTGATATGTTTGGTGGAGAGTTCTGCTATTTCCAGCTTTCTTGTTCAAACTCCACAACTGATTTGACTTTGCATTTTTTTGAAGTAATGTTGTGTGATCTTGTAAATTATGGAGTTACGAAACTGCGTCTGCTATATAATTTGTGCTCCATATATTGTTTCCTATCCTTTTTATTACCACTAGTAGGTGCTAACATAATCAGTAAGGATCCATGATAAGTGCTTTGTTCTGTTTTCATAGTTTCATGGTAAAATCAAGGACATAAACCGGAAAATTGTCCTTCAGCATATGCCAAAAAGTTAGTCAGATGCAGGGTGTAGGTCCTAGTATTCCTGCGTATGAATCATAAGCCTATGATACGTTATTATACCTGTTTATCATGCATAAATCCAACTCTAGGACTCCCTTGACTTGGATATGCTCTTCTTAGCTCTTTGTAGGATTGAGTTTTAGTTTCCGGCTGAAAGTTTGTATTTATTGAGCTATTGTTTGTGTAATTGTGCCACTTTGGCTTTGCAATGATCAAAGGTTTATTTTCATAAGGCTAGCAAGATTCCACTGAATTAGGCGCTTTCCGTGCGTGAGGAAAAGTGGAATCATGAATCAGTATTTACTGGTAGTTGTGTAGAGGTACAAATGGGATTGAAATGCTATTGTAGGTTGACGGAAACATTCACCATCAGGTTGAGCCTGGAGGTCCTAATCTGTATGTCTCCATACATTAACAGGTGAGCCATGGGTTAGGAGAAAACAAATACTGAAAAATATCATGTTTGAAGCTACTGATGAAGTTAGTTAAATCGGGATGTTGAGCTATTTTGCTAGTTGTATGATATTAGCTACTAATTTGTTTGCAAGAGAGTCTACTATGATATTGCTTGGATACTCGCTCATTGTAGCCATACTAAGAAGCTTCAATGTTAGACAGGAAGCTGCAAGAGTCATGGTTTCTGCTCCATTGCTTGAGGTTAAAGAAATCAGTTACGGTTAGATCATGTGAAGTTTTTAGTGAAGTTTTTGTGACTCGTTGCTATAAAGTTGATTTATGTGGTAGATCTGTGGTGATTGATGCTATAAAGTTGATGAATATTGTGTAGGATTATAATTAGTAATGTGTGGTAACGCTAGAATTATGTCAAAATAGAAGGTTATGTTTATACGAGTGTTGGTTAGGGATACTAGTATTAGTAGTGATTTGCGGATATTAGTAGTAGTTTGTTTAATTTGTAGATTAGTAACTGATTTAGATATATTTCCACTTTATTAGTCAAAATGCTCTGCAACTCTTCCTCTGTTTCATGCTTTAATTTTGAAAGCATTTCCATTTGTGAATCAACAGCTGCATATACATGTCTTGCACTTGCATACTAGATCAGTGTGCCCTCATTTACATCTATAGTTCTAGATCAACAGCTGCAAAGCAACAAAATACTAAGTTCTAGATCAGTGTGCTCTTATTTAAACCGCCTTGACCTATTGTTTATGTACGCAGTGTTCATGATAATCATCTCAACAAATCAAATGCAAGTCATCATCATACTTCAGGTAGTTTCTAGTTAGACTTGCAAGCCTTAAACTCTATTTATACAGTTTTTATATGTGCTGGCCTTCAATAGTTTTTGTGTTTGCAGTTCTTCCGGTAAAAGAATCAACTCTTCAAAAAAGTGCTCTCAAAAAATCAGGTGGAAGTCGTCATCATACTTCAAGTAAATCAGCTGTCCGTGACACTCTCAACAAATCAGGCACAAGTCGTTTTAATACTTCAGGTATTTTTTTAGTTTATCAGTTTTGATATGCACAATTGCCGTTTCTATGGTCTAGTCAATAGAGATTGTCTGTAAAATACTTAGGTGATTGTGCTGGTCAGGTTCATTTCAAACAGGTTGTCAAATGACCCGATATCCATTTAATTACATTGACTGGAGTTACAGACAATTTGGGTCAAACGGGTATGTATGGGTTAAGAAAGCTGAGCATGAGCAATGTTATTAACTTTTGTTTGTGAAGAATGACCCATATATATCAGGCCGTGTTCGGGTTATAGATTGATATTTTACATAGGAAATGTGTTGGATGTGATTATTGTTTAGTACTTTTGTTCTCACACTGAATGTAGAGTTCTGCTAAGCGATTATGCCTCCATATAAGTTTGAATTGTTACTGAGCTGTTAGCCCTTTTAACTGTTTTTGTATGTACAATTTCTATAGGAAAAAAAACAGTTATCCTAAAATGCTTGGAAGCCCTTTAACCGATACTGTCAACAAATCAGACGCAAGTTGTCTTCTTATATCAGGTAGTTCTTTAGTTTTAACAGTTTTATATGTGCTTTAATAAGCCTTAAACTACCGGTGGTGGGTTGGGTCAGTTTGAATGTTAAGTATTTTGACCCCTGACCTGTTATTGTTTTTGACCCAAGTGGCCTGTTATTGTATTGTTGACCCAGTTATTGTTTTCAACCCATGATGATGAAAATCTTACCCACGTTATCTCTGTTACAGAATAAGGTCGCAGCCGAAACATTAGACTCCACTTTGCTTGAGTTGGTGGGTAAATGTGTAAGGAGAACTGAGATTGGATTGACAAAACGAAGAAAGTATAAAGTCGGTACAATTCTGTTTAGGCTTCATGTGTTTGGTCTTTAGGCTTTATGGTACTGTAACAATTTGACAATATCCTGGAACTTGGCAATATCTTTGAGCTTGTATTGCAGATTTGTTGTTGAATTAATAAATAGGTTTTACTCATTTTTTTGTATATGCTACTTAATTTGGAATGAATATAGCAGCCTAAGATTGTATGTATAAAGAGTACTTACCCATTGCTTTACTAGTAGCCTATAGTGACACAAGTATGTGTCAAAAATAGACACAACCTATCCTGACACTATTTAAGTGTCAATAAACTGTGTCACTATATACTTTTACCGCCTGGACTTTCATTGACACTTTTTATAAGTGAAGGTGAAAAACAATAATATTTAGTGACACTTTTTTGGACATTTTCTGACACTTTTTGTGTGTCACTATATGACTTTTTTCTTGTAGTGAGGGTAAGGATTTGTAGTTACCACGTAAATGTTTAAATGTTTGAAAATATGAGTGGAGTTTAAAAGTATTTCTGTTGACTTCTATCCAATCCTCTTCACTATTTATTCATCCAAATGTTGTATTTGTTGTTTATCTTTCTAGCAATACAATTTCCAATGGCCCTAGTACTACTGCATCTCATCATTCTCACTACTTTTGTACATTGTCTAACTGCACAACAGACTAATGGTTCCGTATCTGTTGGTGCATCACTCATAGCAACAACCGATGCCAAACCTTGGGTTTCGTCTTCTGGTGAATTTGCTTTTGGTTTCCAACAAGTGCAAGGGAACGATAATTTCCTGTTGTCCATATGGTATGACAAGATACCTAACAAGACTATTGTCTGGTTTCCAAAAGATGGTCCTTTGGTGGCCACAGGATCAAAAGTTGAGCTTCTTGTTAGTCGTGGGCTCGTACTGAGTGATCCTCAAAGTAAAGAGGTTTGGACCTCAGGGGACATCCCTGATCTCGCATATGGCGTTATGAATGATACAGGTAACTTTGTGCTCTTTGGTATCAATTCACGCAAAATATGGGAGAGTTTCAATTTTCCAGGAGATACCCTGTTGCCTACTCAGGTTATAGAGAGAGAGGAAGTCAATTCTAGGATGAGCAAATCTAACTTCTCTGGTGGAAGATTCCAGTTACGTTTGCTTGGAGATGGGAATCTCGTTCTTAATACGCGAGATATGTTTTCAAGATCCCCTCTTGATGCTTACTATATAAGTGGAACTCGCGATCCATCGAATTCCGCGAATTCTGGTTTCCAGTTAATCTTTGATGCCGCGGGATACTTGTATATATTAAGAAGAAATGGGGAAAGATCTTATCTTACTTCAAGAGACACGGTACCTTCTGGAGATAATTATCACAGAGCTACTCTAGATTCTGATGGGGTTTTTACTCAATACTACCACCCCAAGGATCCTGCTGCCAATACAGACTGGAGAGTTATATGGTTCGAACCAAAAAACATCTGTAATAGGCTCGATGGTAGTGTCGGTGGAGGAGCTTGTGGGCTTAATAATGTTTGCAGCCTTGAAAATAACAGGCCAAACTGTGAATGCCCACAGGGGTTTTCATTGGTTGATTCTAATGATCCAAATGGTAACTGCAATCCTGATTTCACTCCAAGCTGTGGTGATGGTTATGTGGAAAATCAGTTTAATTTAACCGAGCTCACTGGTATTGATTGGCCAAATACGGACTTTGAGCACATCAAACCAACCGATGAAGAAAGCTGCAAATTATCCTGCTTGAAAGATTGTTTCTGCGCTGTAGCAACATTCTCGAACAACGAATGTTGGAAGAAGACATTACCCCTCTTCAATGGAAAAAAGGATCCCTCACTTAATGTGAAGGCCTTCCTGAAATTAAAGAAAGGTCAGAGTACTCAAAATCCTCAATATTCACGAGAAAATAGAAGTAAAAGAAGTTTGATATATGTTGGACCAGTCCTCTTAAGTACATGTGTGTTCATAATTATTGTGTTGATTGGTGTATTTTGTGTGGGTTTCTTTCAAATCCACAAGAAGAAGGCGAGAAAGCAATATCCAAGAGGAAGAGCTTTCGAAACCAGTCTTCCTCGTTTTACATATCAAGAGCTAGTCATAGCTACTAATGGGTTCAAGGAGGAATTGGGAAAAGGTGCTTTTGGGATAGTCTATAAAGGTTCAATAGGGACAAAAATCGTAGCAGTGAAAAAGTTAGAGAGGGTGTTCCAAGATGGCGAAAAGGAATTTCTGACCGAGGTTAATGCTATTGCGAGAACTCATCACAAAAATTTGGTTCAGTTAGTTGGCTATTGCAATGATGGAGAGGAGCGGTTGTTGATTTACGAATACATAAGTAATGACACTCTGGCAGTGTTTCTTTTCGGGGACATAAGACCAAGTTGGAAACAGAGGAGTAATATTGCTGTAGGTATTGCGAAGGGACTCTCATACCTTCATGAAGAGTGTAGCACCCAAGTCATCCACTGTGACATAAAGCCTCAGAATATACTTCTTGATGAGTACTACAATGCTAAGATTTCTGACTTTGGATTGGCAAAACTTTTGATGATCAATCAAAGTGGAACATATACCGGCATCAGAGGAACAAAAGGATATGTTGCTCCTGAATGGTTTAGGAACACACCGGTTACAGTAAAGGTTGATGTCTATAGCTTTGGAGTCTTGCTACTAGAGATCATTTCCTGCCGAAAGAGTTTACATTTTGAGAGTGGTGACGAAAACATAGCTGTTTTAACTGATTGGGCATGGGATTGCTATCAAGAAGGTAGACTGGATGTGCTTGTTGAGAATGATTCGGAGGCTTTAGATGACTACAAGAGACTAAAATCATTTTTCATGGTTGCTATTTGGTGTGTACAAGAAACCCCTTCGGAAAGGCCAACAATGAGAAAGGTCATCCAGATGCTTGAAGGAGCTGTTGAAGTGACCAAACCTCCATGCCCATTCTCTGTCTCTGTTACATCCAGCTAGACATTTTTTTCTGCCATATAGTCCTTGGTAACTCATTATAGTTGTTATTTCTTACTATTAATTAGTTTATGTACTAGCTAGCAAGATCTTTTAGTGGATGTACGATTCAATACTCAAAGATTGCGGCTTTGTAATTCAATATATGCAATCAAACATTAAAAACTTCAGAGTTTAGAATATGTTTATGTCATAACCCATGAATGTTTGTACGTATCACTCATATCCATTGTACTTAAACGTTTTGGTTAATATATTTGGTTAATATATTTACCAGGGTGCAGGATTACTCCCCTTTACCCAAAAAAATGTTTGTACGTTTCTGGTACTTTACATAAATACCCAAACCGTGTGGCAGCAACAAGTTCATCGCCAACTTCTTGCTGTAACAACTAATAATTCACTCCACTGGACGTCTAGCTTTATTACTTAATTTTTATACTTCAGTCTCGAGCTTTCCCGATATCATTTCGACGCTCAAAAATGGATTAGTTGACCCAGCAAATAACTTATTTACTGCGATATCCATAAGGGAAAATGAAGGGAAGGAAACAGCATAAGCAAAATGTCCGTGTTCGTGTGAAAACTGAATTTTTGGTTTCTACATTATAATCAGCAAATAACTTTCACGAATGGAAATGGATAATGGTCATTACCGAAAGATTTGTCTAATCAATATTGGCTTGTGATTCGTAATGCTAACACGTTCAATTTGTAATGACTGTATTAGTGAGATAAATAGGCCCAAGCCCGATTTGTGGGTTTGGTGCATTAGGGTTTCACCATTATAAATAATGGTAAATAATAATATTATGCCTACGGGGTTTACAATGTCCAACATGGTATCGGAGCGGGTTTGATCCTCAGACCTAGGTGGCTATGTTGAGCCGCCTCGTCAAGGCCACCCCGTCAAACCCTAATCACAAAAACACTATCATTCAAAAAAAAAAAAAAAAAAAAAAAAAAAAAAAAAAAAAAAACGATCCCTTTATTTAATTGCAGGGACACATGATTTCGTTCAGTATTCTCAAGCCGAAAATATATGCGAGGACTATTGGGATCAGGAGAGCGTCCCATCATGCCGATTCTTGGCGAGCGGTGCATCATAGATAAACAAAGGAAGAAAACAACCATCGAATTTTTGAAGCAGCTTTGACGATAAGTGCACACGAGTGTTTTAGCTAAAGTTGATAGTCGGCTGAAATCATGATTTGTTCACGATGGCTGTCGTGTATTGATTTGTTTTTTTGTTTTACAGCTAAATAAAAAAAATGTTTTATATATTTTTGTTTTAAGATACTTTGTTGTATCCGTTTATTTGTTCGTTTTGTTAATTAGTCAATTGTTCGTAACAACTTTTGTCGGTCGAGTTAAAGTTTGACCGCTTGGGGTACCAGTCCCTAAAGTCGACCGTTGGTACGGTGTTGTTACCAGTCGACTTAGGCGACCGTTGGTACCAGTCAACTAAAGTCGACCGTTGGTACGGTTTTGTTACGAGTTGACTAAATTTATGTTTTTATTACGCTATTTTTTTTCTTGTTTAGTTTAGTACTCCAGTTCAAGCTTTCGCGGTTTCGCCGCTCGAACTGCGGGGGAGTATTAGTGAGATAAATAGGCCCAAGCCCGATTTGTGGGTTTGGTGCATTAGGGTTTCACCATTATAAATAATGGTCAATAATAATATTATGCCTACGGGGTTTACAATGTCCAGCAGACTGAAGTAAGGATGTCAGCTACTTCTGATTGACTTAAAGTGTTTACATTATGAAATCCGATTGCAAGCATGAATTGATACGCATACTGTTGGTACAAAGATATCGTGTTTAGGATAACTATCATATGTTTATGTTTTATTAGGATATGTTTGAGTCGTTTTAGGATAAGTGTTTGAGTCGTTTTAGGATAAGTGTTTGAGTCTATCAGGGATTATCCCATGTTGTCTATTTAAGCAATTGTAATCAATGAAATCGTTTAAGCTTTTGTCAAATAAAAATATGTCTGGTTTCTCTTATTCTCTTCTTAAGGAGCTTGCATCACGCTTGAAGGGGTGCTACTATCGATGCAACCGTAACAGGTCGTATCAACTGGTGCTTTCATTGGGTCGTATAAAACTGCATATCTTCGAGATGAACTCGCAAAACAATTTCATGAGTACTACTTGTACTTGGTGTCATCAAAAGGGATTCAACGAAGAACATGGGATCTGGAATCACGATCATTCAAAGCAACACGTTGAGGACAAAGTGATTTCCGAAGGAGTGGGGAATGATACGCCTACCGTTGGTACAAGGATATCGTGTTTAGGATAACTATCATATGTTTATGTTTTATTAGGATATGTTTGAGACGTTTTAGGATAAGTGTTTGAGTCTATCAGGGATTTTCCATCGTGTCTATTTAAGTAATTACAATCAATGAAATCTTTTTTGTCAAATAAAAATATGTCTGGTTTTCTCTTATTCTCTTCTTAAGGAGCTTGCATCACGCTTGAAGGGGTGCTACTATCGATGCAACCGTAACGGGTCGTATCATGAATGCTCTTAGATGATTTTACACAAACATAAAATAAATAAAATAATAAATAAATATATATATATATATATATATATATATATATATATATATATATATATATATATATATATATATATATATATATATATATATATATATATATATATATATATATATATATATATAGTAATAAAGTATGCATGTTATTCGATTGTAATGCTTCACATGATGGCGAAATAGAAACCCGAATAGTGAGGCGAGAATGTTGCGGAGGATGAAAAAACAATTTAAGCTAGTGTGGGGGCATAAATGTAACTCACATTAGATTGCCGTGGATGTATCAAAATCATCCGTGAACTAGAATGATCCACGAAACACCATGCATTTAGTCAAGATCCTTTACGTGAAAAAGTCTACCAATACTCTATGTGAGTTCTTTTTTTTTTGAACGGCGAAATTTTATTAAAATAAAGATCTAGCAAGATGCTAGAAATAAACAAGAGAACATTACATGATTGGAGAAATAGCTAAAACCGGGTTCTTCACCCATATATCCCAATCGAATCTAAACTTCTTACACCTATTACTCACCTAACAAAATGATATCGATTGAACATCCTTGAAGATATCACAATCATTGGACTCCTTTAATCGAAAAACCTTGTCATTTCTACTTCTCCAAATATACCAAACGGAGGTGAAAATGACTACTTCAAAGCAATGGAGATGAAATGGCGAAAACATTCTCTTTTTCTCGATGCTCAAACGATTAACAAAATTACTAACACATTTGTAATCAAGATCCCCAGAAAGAAAGAAACCCCACCATTTGAAAATGAAATTCCAGATGCTACGAGACCATGAGCACCGACCCATCAGATGGTCTAGTGACTCAACATCTTCTTCGCACATTGGGCAGAGAATCAAATGCAAGTCAATACACCTCTTGTCTAAATTGCATCTTGTTGCAAGACTATCTTTGTCGGCTCGCCATACTAAAATGTTCACCTTCTTCGGAACTAGAGGATGCCATCTTGTTTTTTCATGAGATAATGTGAGAATTTTTTCATCTAATTTGACCCGAAGAGATTTAACTGAGAAGTTTCCGGAGCTCTCAAGAGCCCAACTCCAACCATCTGGCCCCGACTTTAACTCCACTCCTTGAATTAAACAAACCAAACTTTCCATTTCCTCTTTTTCTCTACCATCACGAATAGATCGACGCCAATTCCATGCCGATGAAAGATGACCATTCACTTTAGGCGATCATATATGTTGCAATCTTTCATGGACTCTAAAGCATATAGTCTAGGATAGACTTCAGCTAGCTTGAAAGAACCAAGCCACTATTCATCCTAAAATTTAATTGAGACTCTGTCACCAATAGAACGAGTAAAAAAGGAAGAAAGGGGAATATTGAGACTAGTCACATCATGACACGCCTTTAGAATATCATACCAGACACCCTTAATGTCAATAGAAGCATAGTTTAGAAAATCACCTCCCTTTGAGCCATGAATCGAGTGAAGAGTATGGTTCCATAAGGCATCCTTCTCTGTGTGCCATCTCCACACCCATTTAGAAAGGAGACTAAGGTTAAACGCTTTAAGAGATCCTATTCCCAGACCTCCCGATTTCACAGAGGCAACAACTTTACTCCACGCGACCCATGACACTTTTTTTTCTTCAACCCCAGCATGCCAAAAAAAAATTTCTTCGAATCTGCTCAAGCAGTTTGGTAATTGAAGATGGTGCCTTGAAAAGAGAAAAATAATAAGTCGGAAGGTTAGACATGACAGCTTTGATGAGAGTCAATCGCCCACCAAACGAAAGAGATTTCGCCTTCCATTTCGCCAATTTTTGATGAAATTTACCGACAACAGGATCCCAACTATTTGGTTTTCTCATACTTGAACCAACAGGTAATTCTAAATATATGAAAGGGAGACTAGCATTTTTACATTTGATAGACCTCGTTACTCTTTTTCTCCTACTTGAACCAACCGAGGATACTTGAAAGCAACGTAAAATTCTGATCAAATTAGTTACATTTAACTCGGACCATTCACCTACAAGAAGTGCATTGTCTGCATATTGTAGATGAGAGATCTCCACATTATTCCTTCCTACTTCAACGCCTTTAAAAACTCCTTTTTCTCTTGCTTCCATCATAGCAATGTGCAAAGCTTCCATTCCAATTATAAATAAGAAAGGCTAAAGGGGGTCTCCTTGTCTTAGACCTTTGCTCAACTTAAATTCGTTAGTGGGACTGCCATTAATGAGGATCGAAGAAAAGCCCGAGCGAAGGCAGCCAAAAATCCAATCTCTCCATTTAATACCAAAACCCATTTGACCGATTATGTCATCGATAAAATTCCAGTTTATTGAGTTGAAAGCTTTTTCAAAATCCACTTTGAAAATCATGAGTTTACAATTCACTTTCTTAGTCCAAGAAATAACTTCATTTATGATTAAAGGTCCATCCGTAATCTGTCGATCTTTTAAAAATGCAGTTTGGACATTGCTGATTATAGTACTCATGACCGATTCCAATCTATTAGCAAGCAACTTTGAAATTACTTTATAATAGCAGCCCACAAGACTGATGGGACGGAAATCTTGTGCAAGAAGCGGATTAGAGACTTTTGGGATTAAGGAGATGAAAGATGAATTGCATCCCATTGCAATTGATTTTTCAATCTCAAAAAATTTGACTGCTTTTATAAAATCGGCACCAATCAAGTTCCAGAAATGCTTAATGAACCTGAAATGAATCCGTCCGGACCAGGTGCCTTATCCCCTCCACAGCTCCAAACGGCGTTTCTTAATTTCATCGTTTTCAAAAGGTCTTTCAAGAAAACATTTTTGAAGCTCCTAGATCGTCTTGAACTTGTTACTGTGAAAGCGAGGTCTGCGAGGGATATTCTCTGTGAATCTATCAGAAAACGCTTGAAAAAAGTGCTCCTTTATGTTACACGGATCACTCTCCAAAACTCCATTAATCATAATGCCATGAACCAGCTGACGCCGATTTTTGCCCTTGATAATTGAGTGAAAAAACTTGGTGTTCTCGTCCCCATCTAAAGCCCACTGACATCGAGATTTTTGTTGCAAGTCTTTTATGTTTTTTAATGCTACCTCGAACAAATGTTTGGAAACTTCACACCTTAAACTGCAATCCGACTCGGACAAAACACTAGTTTCAGCTTTTAAATCGAGATCTTCAAGATGCTTTGTCAGAAGTGTACTCTCCTGAACTGATTCCTGCCTAAGATTTTTACTCCACGGTTTTAGATTGGCCTTTAAAGCTTTCAAATTTCTGTAGAGATTAACATCAGGACGATTACACCCTGATTTACAATCCCAAGAAGATTGGACTAACAGGTTTATTGAATCCTCATTTAACCAGGAATTAAAAAACTTGAAGGGGACTGGGTCGAAATCCACAAAATTCGACTCCATGAGGATTGGGCAGTGATCCAAAAATTTACGAGGAAGCGCGGTGCAGTGAATTGATGGCCAAGCATGGAGAACCTCATAGGAGATTAAAAACCTATCTAGTTTGCTTAGCTTTGTCCCTTTCCTGTTAATTCTTGTAAAATTTCTCGCGCCCATAATAACTTCTTGCAACTCAGCATCATCTATGAATTTGTTAAAAGAATAAGTTGTGTTGGGATCGAACTCGGTGCCTTTCCTTTCAGATTCCTCCCTAACAACATTAAAATCACCGAAACAAATCCAGTAGCCTAATTTGGTGTTTTTTAGATGTAGAAGATCTGACCACAGTTTAGACTTCTCTTGACCATTTGAGGCGCATAAACGTTGACCATGATGAAATCACCAAGGACATTCTTCCAATTGCCAATAATAGCTGTGAAACCATTTCCTAAAACAACTTATTTTTTAAAAAATGAATTTCGATCCCACACGTTAAGTATACCCCCTGACTTTCCATTCGAAGGATTGAAAGCAAAGTCAAAATCATCGGTTCCCCAAAATGAACTTATTGAAAGTGAATCGATTACCTATTTTTTTGTTTCTTGAATTCCAACGAAAGCTAGCTTTAGCTTTCCAATTAACTCTCCTAACCATGATCTTTTACAACTACGCCCTATACCGCAAATATTAAGAGATAGCACTTTCATTCGGAATACGAAGGTGTCACCAAGTCTTCTACAATGTTTCTGACATGGATACTTGCATCTTCCATGTCAAAACCAATTGAGTTGCCCACTTTTAAAGTTTCTTCGACTTCAGCTGAAACATTGTTAGACTCTAAGCCGCCATTTGAGAACCACGCTTCTTCAAATTTCTAATTTTACACCTCCTCAAATTGGATTCGGAGTCTAAGACGCCAAGTTGTGATCTTGTAACATCAAGACCTGTTCTAAAACACCCCCCCCCCCCTTAACTCTATTATTATATTTCCTTTTGTGGGTTTTAGCTTTAGAATGAACAACGTCTTTTAGTTTGATGGATCGGAATGGGCGGGTGTAGTTAGATCTTCGTTTGTGAGAAGCTACTTTCCCCTTTTGTTTTGCTATGAAATCAGCAAGAATTTCATTATCTGATATAGAGGCGTTTAAACTGGAGTTGACTTCGTTATCCTTAGAATCAACCTTAAAGTCTGAAGTGTTTGGCCCCTCTCCATTAAGCCCAAAATCCAAATTACTATGGTCAGCGAGAATATAATCCTTAGGCGCATTTTCTTGAGTAGTACAAAGACCAGCAGGTCCATTAGAGTGATGTTGGGTTCTATTTAAGTTAGCAGGCCCATCAACAGGATCATTGATTTTCTCAATACTATGATTTTTCACATTGGACCCACATGTGTCACGAGATCCATTGTAGGAGCTGACAGCAACTAAACCATTGTTGACATTCTGATTTCCTACTTTGTTTGTTGACTGCGACTTATTATTGATAAGGGAGTCTTCGACTGCCACATCGAGTTCAACTTTGGCAATATTACCCAAAGTGTTTTTAGGTGAGAGAATGGCATCTTTTTTGAAAGTCACCGGAGAAGACGGATTAACTTTCTCAGAAAACTCTGACTTAGCCATTGATGCGTTTGTGTCCTGGTTTAAGTGACCGCATAAACCCCACAAGACTGTTCTTCATTGGATTGTGATGGGAGTGACGTGTGTCATATGCTTTAGTTGTTTCTGATCTAGCCACCGTCATCCGGGTACTCGTTGATGAACAAATCTTCGTCTCATTCACTCATCATCTTCTTCCAAGTTACTATCTTCTTCCGAAGCGTTTTTATGACCCAAGACACCTTCCTGGTTGTCTATGAAATTATCACCATAATTAGTTAATACTTCCTCGTCTTGTGGATGAGGTTGCGGGGCATAATTCATAGCACTCGCCTATGAGTTCCCGAATACGAACACAAGTGTGCTTACCGTCCACCAAGACCGGCATATTGTGTTCGATGATATCCATGTAGTTGGTGCTGATACAAACTTTCCCTGCAACAAGGTTCAAATTATTTGTTTTACACTTTTCCGGGAAAATGATTTCACCCCAAACCCGGGCGAAACGGGTAAAAGCGGCTTCATGCCAAGCTTGTGGGGGAAGCCCTTCAATTGAAATCCAAGAAAGCCGATTAAGTAGTTGGAAGTTTTTGGTCCACGGTTGAATGTTTTTGAAACAATTTTGGTGACGTGTGTTGGAAAGGATGGTACTGATGTCGAATTTAGGTTGAAGTTCTAAAAGTGCATGGAGACCTCCAAGTTTTTTTATTTTTGTAGCGGGTATGCCAACTTCTTCACAGATTGTGTGGAGGTTCGAGAAGGTGTCAATCGAAACAAGTTCAACGATAAGGGAGTTGGCGAGAGTGTTGTTTAGATCTGGGCACGAATGGATGGTTATTGGTGTTGGTGGTTTAGATGATTTTTGGTGGTTTGTTCCTTCTTTTAAGGTATTGGCAAAGGTTTTGCGAGCTGGATGTACGGGTGGAATAGGTGGAGGTTTTGAGGTTTTTGCATGGAAATCATTGTGTTTTGGAGAATTGTTCGAACATTGGTATCTCGCAATGTTAACCCAAAGGCGTTGTTGATCGATAATAGTGTTGTTGCTTAAGTTTTTCTCGAAAGCAGTTGGATTTGTGATGTTGAAAAATCTAGCAAAACTGAACTCCTTACCGTTGGTGGTTTTTTTCTTTGCCAAGTAAATATCACAAACCTGACCATGTTTAGCGAAGGATTTCTAAAGGCTAGGCAAAGTTGCTCCTGCTGGAATATTGGTGAAAAAAAACGAGGTTGTTGAAGGTTTTTCGGCTGTTGGTGTCTTCCTGCCACGTCGTGAAACATAGGTCCATCCATTGTCGTCGTCGATGCCTCGGATGAATTCTCCATCTTCTCTTTCCATTTGATTGGTTTAAGTTTGAAAATATTTGTTGTAAGTTTTGTATTTAGAGGTTTTTCATGGTAGGGAAGAAAATATGAGTTCCTTATCATGGAAAGTTAAATTATTCTACTGTTACTAAAGAGAAAATGACATTCACTTGATTAGAAGTCAATGATCTTTATGTTTTTAACTTTTATATCATGCATATGTTGCATATCATTTAAGCAATTAATTTATAATGGCCAGGGTCATATATTTCCTTCATTTAGTCACTTTTCTACCATTTTCTTTCGTGGCACAACGAAATAACGGCAATGGTTCTGTAGCTGTGGGTACATCCCTCACAGCAACAGACAATATCATACCACGTGTAACACCTCAACCCGATAAAGGGTAAAAGCGTCACATTATGGCGACATATCAAAGCATATAAAGATTATAACGCAAGCGGAAGACTTTATAAATAACATAAGCCATGAACATCATGACATAGAATATTACAAAATCCCATAAAGTACAAAAAGGAAAAGAAATGAAACAATATCCAACATAATTTCATAATAATCCAGAAACAAGTGAGGAAACTAAGGTGTAGGTCTCTAAGCTCCTACTCTCATCACTCGAGCCCAGCATCCCGCTTATTACCTGCCGCATGGAAAAGAAAACGCGGTTGAGCTTAAAAAGCTCAGTGAACAGATATATATATGCAAAGCAAATTAATAAGCAAACGAAAAGAGCAAGAATCAAAGATGGCATAGTGTATCTCACAAATCATAAGGAATCGAAGTATCAAAGATATATCACATAAGCATAATCATAAGAGAAAGATAATGAGCACGTATCAACAAAGGCATGTCTACCAGAGCCACTTGAATAGACATAATGAAATATACGGAAGCCACGAGCCGACCTACCCGAGACTATCGAATAGATCTCAAAATCATATAACCACGTA
Organism: Artemisia annua; assembly: GCA_014162995.1. Lineage (NCBI taxonomy): Eukaryota > Viridiplantae > Streptophyta > Magnoliopsida > Asterales > Asteraceae > Artemisia > Artemisia annua. The sequence goes on along the minus strand of LBNU01034489.1, from coordinate 142,753 downwards.
TCAAAGGATACGGAGAGGGAAGACATCTTGGTACCACATTCATGAGGTGAAAGGTGTACCCATTTTAAGGGGTCATTTAAGCCCTAATTCGTGATAATATGATCAAATATTGTCCTAAATCGTTCCTTTCGTCATTTTAGGTACTTTTGAGAAGAATTCTGGAAAACACATCATTTTGGACCTTTTTGGAGCATAAAGTGAAGAAAACGGCAAAGTCTCAAAAGAATGCTGGAAATCCTTCCTGACGCCGTCAGAGTCACAAGGTGACGCCGTCATCCAACCAAGACAAAGGAGTGGAATCAGACTTAACCAGACGCCCTATGAAAGAATCAGGATGTTTTCACCTAACGGCGTCAGGTGTTAGGAGATGTAGGCCGTCAGGTGTAATGCTAAAGAGAGACGGCTCAGAGCTATTTTACAAGTGACGGCGTCAGAGATGGATCTAGGTGATCCGAGAACCCTAATGGCGGCGAGCTGACAGCGTTAGGATGTATAAGCTGACGCCGTCAGAATGTATTTTCTATATATACTTTTCTATTTTTCCTTCATTAGTGTGCAACTTTTTGGGAACAAACCCTAGACGATTTTGACAGATTTTTCAAGGGTTTTTCACCCTTGATTCTCCCATGTTCAATTAAAGATAAGTCCCCATTCAAATTAATCAATATGTCTATGTGTTGGTTAATTATATCTTATGTTTGTCTTTCAATTAACATGCTAGGATAGATTTATCTTGTGTTTGCTATCTAATGAAACCTAACTATTGATTATTGGTTGTTTGTGTGTTATTAATTGTATTAGATGATTGTTTATCGATGTTAGGCTTAAGAAAACTGGCCAACCTCCTATATGGTAACGTGCTTGAACGTCTTAAGAAACATGAACCAATGCGTACTAGGTTATTATGGTTGTATTTAATGCATGAGCGAATTCTAATAATCCCGTGTTAGGAGCTTCTTAGCCGGCTCGACATAGGGGCAAAGTAGGAGCTTTTAGAGTTGGGGAAGTACGTACGCCACCCCACGAATGGTATTAAGGAATACACCCGTCATCCACGCAATTAATACACACTAATCAACCGGTAAAAGATAGTTAGGGAGTAAGGAAATCTAAGTAAACACACTTGTCTCCATATAAGTTTCACAACCACTTAGTTTTAGTTATTTTATTTTAATTGCAATAGTAGTTTTTGGGTTAGTTGGCTAGCAACTAATTCCGCCCACTCCTTCAAACCCGAGATTTTACTTGCTTTCATAAAATATAAAAAAAAATCAAAAATAATCTTCCCTCACCCTTAGACCTAATTAGAGTAGCTTTTCATACCTAACGAACACTATTCCCTGTGGAGAACGATCAATCCCCCGTACTTACCACTACAATATACTACATCGGTCAGGTACACTGCCTGGTGGGGTTGTAAGCCTCTTGAGATCCCTCGAGAGGTAAAACCTGTTGCGTGATCGCAATCCCGCACATCACACATATCAAATGATACGGAGAGGGGAGACCTCTCGGTACAACATGGAGTCGCGCACACTCCCGAAGGTGCATGGGTACAGAGCACGTACAACCATCACACTACGAAACGAAACAAAGCCTAGGATGCATCCATACGCCCCCTTCAAAAAAAATCATACATATATCCTGCTCGCATGATAGGTATACACATATATCAAAATGGGCACTTATCATATCATATCGAAAAGGGGACGTCGTGGATCAATCACATCTCCACAGAAAGTGTCATGCCATTGGTGCCTCAATGACACGGCCATGGTACCTCCATGACTAGTTAGTAAACTCAGGCATAAGAATGAGACGAATCTCATCATATCATATAATCAAGCATATCAAAGGATCCTAACAAGGACCACATCAAAGGATCCTAATAAAGGACCACATCAAACAAAATATAACGAAGAATCATATCAACGAAGCATAGCAAAACGAATCGTATCATATCAACAAAGCATATCAAATGAATGAATCAAATATAAGGGAACATAGCAATAGCTTAGGAAATCATATCCAGGTAACGAATCAAAGATCAAGATCAAAAGTCATGAGAGCGAAAACACCCTTACTGATAAAGGGAAGAATATATGTACCTTATCACAGCAAGCAAAATATCTCAAAAGCAAACGGAAACCGAAGCTACTCCCTCTTCTCGGAACCTATACGAATTAATAATCATGTACTACTTATAAGCTTATTTTAATTAGATCACACATTTTAGGTTTCTTTCTATTTTGAGACTTTTCATTTTTTAGTAACTTTCCGTAATTAGTACTTTAGGGCAATATTCATTAATTAGCCAACTTAGGGGTTTACAAAAGATAATATGTCAACTTGAAGGTTTATTACAACAAATATCATAGTTTAGGGTCTTATATGTCTTTTTAGCAAAGTTTAGGGTTTAATGTGGAAATAATAATGTTTAGGCTAAATTTGTTTTACTTGTAGCTTTTTACAAATACGTATATATATAGCATGCATATGCATGCTTACATAAAATTCTCCAAACTTAATATTTTAATTTATTTAGTACGCAAGACCATGCTTTACATCTTTCTCTTCTTTACTCGTTCGTAAGTGCAAACGTCAAATGAAACAATCAAGTTTTATTCGAACGTGAGCTACGTAAATAGACCTCGGTGACCCTATCCACATCGAGATACAAGGCAATAAACAAACACACTCTTGGTGGTACTTCAGCGAGACACAAGGCACAAGGGAACACGGAAGGTTTTAGTGAGGCAAAACTAAGGTGGTACGAGGGTTTAAACGGGGCAGCAAACAAAGCAAAACAACACTTCACTTAACTCGATTAGCAACATGAAAAATCCAGGTTTATTACACACTCATTTCGACACACATAAAAAGCCTTCACGTTGCCAGGTTTAACGAGCCAAAACAGGTTCTTGGCGAGGCAGCTTTAGGCAAGACGAAACAAGGAAAAAGGTGGATGCGAGGGGGGAAACAAACGAGCAGCAAATGACAACAGACCAGCCCCCTAAACACGATTAGTAACGAGTGAAGACCAGGTTCAAAACTCACTCAAACATCACACAAGAACAGCCCACATGCATCAGTTTTTAACTAGCCAAAAGCAAAGCGAAACCTCAAATAAAATCATAACTCTTATGTTAAATAGGCAGCCTATGGTTTCTGATTTTTAGCGCCACATGAAAGACCTTTCATGACAGGTTTTTAGGGCTTGATTAGAGATATATTAGGGTCGATATAGGGCTGGAACAAGTGACACAAAACAGCCCATACTTGCGACACAAAAAAGTTTGCATAGGCGTATATGGTGGTGATTTTATGTGCGATATAACAAGGCATGACAACAAGTAGATTAGCAGGTTTTTAAGTGTTTATATAACCTGGTCTTTAGCCTGTTTTAGATACGTGTTAAGTGTTGACAAGAGACTGGAAAAGATGGACCTCACACAGACCACAAAAGACTTGACAAAACAGTTACATAGGCGCATGTATTTTTATGATTTCATGCGGTTTTTATAGTGACAAGTTAACAAGAAAACAACATATATACAAAGATTATTTAGTATAGTTTTTAATCTTGATGATTTAACATGTACAGGTTTCGAATAGAAGGAGCAAAACAGAAAACAAGGTAACCTGATGTCGACTTAAATGAAAAAGCGATTAGAACAACTTTACTAGCCGCCTCTCCTATCTTTCTCTTGGCAGCAAACGGCTTGTGATTGTGTGTTTCTTCTTGGTTTAGGATTCGGTGTAAATGAGAGAATGGAAAGGAGAATATACAACTTGAAATAGGTAGGGTAAAAACGTGTGTTAATTATGTTGTGCCACGTAATATGATAAAGATTAGGGGATACATGTAATAGTATATATTTATAGAGGAAATTTCATGTTATTCTTATCAATTTTATCTAAACGAGTCAAAGAAAGGGAGTAGTGAAATTTGGTCATGCACAAGCTGGGAGAAATACAAACGTGACATATACTTAATAAAAGGAAGTCGGTTAAGGCTAGGACTAGGATATGATTATAATTCAATTAGTCTTAGGATAATTAAAATGTGTAATATTAATTATAATGTATAGTTTTAAATGACGTATTATTAATAATTCAAACTTAGAATAAATTTAAAATGGCACAAAAATTATGGTTCAAAATTTTCGGGTCTTACACCATGGCTCTCACCTTCTGGTGATTTTGCTTTTGGGTTCCAACGTATTCAAGGAGAAGATAACTTTGTGTTATCTATATGGGTTGTCTTACCTATTCCTATTCTTAAAATTTTGAGCTTTTGGGCTATATTACAGTGAACTTATTGAGCTAGTTGAGGGAGGCTTAGCACCCGCTAGTCCCCTATCTACTTCGCCCCTGCTCCTTCATTAAGGTAGTAGAAGCCGACCATGTGTTTAAAATCAAAGGGATAGTACGAATGAACCAAGGTCAATTCTCTAACACACACTCCATTCCTGTCTGAGAGGAAAACTTAAAGAAGAAGAACCCGTCATTCAACATAACCTTAGTAATCCCGTATTTATCCCAAGTGTTATTGACATAGTTCTCTACAATAGGAAGAGCTAAACTCTTCCCTAGAAAATACCCAAATAGAGTGTTTGCATATCGGTTCTCAACCTCTTCAACCGAATCGGCAGGTAACTTAATATCAGCCCTTTCCACACCGAGTTGTCACTAGATTGAAGAATCTGTGTACTACCAAGGACGAGAACGTGGGGCCCTTATAAGTCTGTTTTACAAAAGATTTTCTACAAAAGTGACAACTCACTCGATCCTTTTCTTCATGACATTAGAACCCCAACCTTCTTTACGAAAAGATTTGTTACAAAAGTCTGTTTTACAAAAGTTGTCACTAGACACCATTTGTTATATCCCAACCCCACATCTCACTCGATCCTTTTCTTCATGACATTAGAACCCCAACCTTCTTTCCGACTAGATTTTCCTGACAGTCGTCCATGGCCACCAGCTTCTGCGATACCCACACAAGTCTCTTTCTATCGACTTTAACCATAATTTTGCTCTCTATTTTCTCCAACCATCTAGTTTCTTCATTTATTTAAAATTGTCTTAGAATTTTTCGTTAAAGTCGATTCTATAGTCGTATGTGTAATTTTATTTTTGTTTATGTTGCTTCTTATTTCAGTTAGTTTTTTGCTATTTGTATTTGAGTAATTGTAGTATGGGTTCGTTAAGAAACTGCCATGTTTATGTTTGGTAGTCTAATGCTTTCAGCTTTTATGAGGCATAATTGGTATCTACACAACCATTAATCAAATTACAACTGTATGATCTTTGTACTTTTTATACTAGTATTGAAAAGACTAGTTGTATTTTAAATTTCAAACTTCCATACTTAGATTGATTTGATTCACTGATATATGCTAGACTATTAGTTTTGTAGTTTTTTAGGCTGGAATTGTAGTACAAACACTGCTATTAAAACTTAAAAGAAGTGTTTTGTCATTGTTGCATATAAAATCTAGTTAGTCTTTAAATTTTTTATGTTTGGCAAGAAATAAAAGACAAGTTAGGCAATGAAGAGGGGAGAAAAGGGAAATTAGGAGGTATGTTGTAATCCAAAATTTGTGTGAGAGCCTTGTGGTGTTAGCCTCCAAACAACAACTCAGCATTTGTGAATATGTAAACCAATTCACTTGAGGTACCTTCAAAACATTAGTGTTATATTCATGATTTTTCTAGTATATCTGTATATGTTAGTTGTTACAAAGTTATGACTTATGAGCATGAATCTTCTCTTCAATAGTATTTGTTAATTCTTAAAGAGTTGTGAGCTTATGTTTTGTGTGCTAATCCATAAGAAGAGCATATATGGCAACTTCAAGGAAGAAAGGATAGACGTCAACCATGAAAGCTTAAGAGGCATTGTTTAAATTTAGTTGATGTGCATAGTTTGTCACAAAGAAGTTCATCTTCATGAGAAAACAAGCTTCACTTCCAAGAAGCGTAATTATTTCATAAATTGTTGTACCGTTATTGTTGGTCTTATTGCAAAAAATTATAAACTAATTTGTTTTATTTTATTTTTATAGCTTAATTTGCACTACTACATATTTTGAAATACAGCCCCCTTAATAGAGCCCCATTTATGTTAAAAAGGGGTTCTATGAGAGTTCCGTGTCAAATGCGTGTAGGCATATAACCTGGTTTCAAAGAGAAAACCAGGCTTTATTTGTCTAATTTTTCCCCAAATTCTTAGCGGGATTTCTCCCCCTCTTTTCTTCATTTTCACTCTGTGTTTGAACTTTGAAACTTACTTTTGTGCCTATCCACTGTTTGAGTTCAAAAACATATTACAATCAGGTATGTATTTTTTATTTTTATAGACCATTTCAATTATAAATAATAGGTGTTGATGGGTCCAATTTTAGGGAAGAAGCTAGGTTCTTTCCACATTGAAGCTTCCTGCCGGGTGTATGCCAGTTATATATAGTATTGTAAGTAGAACTTTGAAAATATGAGCGGACTTTAAAACTACTTCTGTTGACTTCAATCCAATCATCTTCACTATTTTTTGTTTATCTTTCTAGCAATTTTGATCAATAATTTTGTAATTATTATGGTACGCTCACAACTCACAAACAATCAAATTTTCGATATGATGTGAACTTTTTTTTTTTTTACTTTTCTTTTATCTAGAGCAAGTGCAGTGGTAACGTGCTTGGAGGCGTTAAGGCCATTTTATCGTGCGTTAGTCGATGTGTGCAGTAGCGTTAAGGCTGCGTTAACATGGAAAGTTATTACACTAACGCCACGTTAAAGCTAAAGTGTGTAAAAAAAAAATCCTTTTACCCCCCTCTAACGTATATAAATATATCCGTTGGTTGAAAAAAAAAATTCATTTGCACCCCCTACATTAATTCAAACGGCTAGTTTTGTATTAAAAAATAAATAAATAAATAAATAAAAATAAACACAATTATAAATACCAACTAAACACATATATATTTTTCATACATCCACTACTAATTCTCCACTCTTTATACTTCCTATATAAGGGGAAAAAAATATTCTTTCACTCATAATGGATCCAAATCAAAATAACGAATTTGGTCCGAGTTGGTCAGACATTGATGACGAAGAAAACATACAGTTTATGGTTAATGTGTTCGAGTTACATCAGCGCTTAGAACAAGAAGAAGCCCATCCTCAGGTGCCCCGTACCCACATATATTGTGAACGTGAGATTGCTGAAGAACGTTTGCAAAACGACTATTTCGTTCAATGTTGCAAGTATACGCACGGTAAATTCCGTAGGAGGTTTCGTATGAGCCGAAAACTATTTCTACAAATAGTCAAAGGTATTGAATCTTACGAATCCGATGATATTCCAGATCACTTTAAATACTTTAAATACTTTAAGTGTACATCTGCAATACGCCGATTGGCGTACGGCACCACCCCAGATGTGTTTGATGAGTATCTGAAAATGGGTGAGACTACTTCACGTCTTTGTCTTAAGGTAAGTTGACAGTGAGTTAAAACATAACTCACTGCCACGTCAGTGCCACATCAGCTTTAACCTTTTAACCTTAACTCACCACTTTGCACCATAGTATCATAACTCACCTATAACTCACCTTCACCTCAATTATTTTCAATTTCAACCCCAAACTTTAACAAATACTTCATTTATTTAAAATCATAACATTAATTCGATCACATTACAATCCGAAACAACAAAAAAAAAAAAAAAAAAAAAAAAAAAAAAAAAAAAAAAAACACACACACACACACACACAACAACATAACACAATTATTCATTCTTGACGTGGAGGCAACCCATATTTCGCGATGATTCGATCCTTTTCCATATTGACCAACGCCACATAGTTTGGATCTTTGCCGGTAGTGTCGTCGATCAACAAAAATTCAATCTCCCTCAACCTCTGTTGTGTGTATTTGTTTTCTGCGGTCGCCCTGATACGCCTTTGCCGCATCCACACGTTTTTCCTGATACTCTTTACGCATAATCTACCCGGAATTGAACGAAGAAAAGGAAGCTCCGGTGCCACTCGTGCCTCCGGTGCTTGTTGTTGTCTCAGATTTTTGTTTCTTTGAAGCCTGTTTTTTTCCAATAGGCCGTGTTCTTCATCATGACCAAACAAAGCCTCGTTTGCTTGGCTTGGGACGTCGCCGGTTAAATCAACCGCCTCCGGCGCGTTCCATTTTTTATGATTACGCAAAACGCTCCAAGCCTCTTCATTCGAGAATGGCGTGTTGCTGTGGTCGTCACGATAAAGTTGGTTAGCCCGTTTTAAGATATCCACTTCACTTTCCTCACTTTTTTGCTCGCGTTGCGCCCGTTTGAAAGCAGCGTTGAACTTAGTGTAATCACGGTCAACGTTTTCCACTTAGATTGTAGCATATCCTTGTTGCAGTCTTTTGAATTTATTCTATTGAACTCGGCTCTTATCCGTTGCCATAACATATCCTTAGATTGCGAACGCCAGACCTTCGGATCCTCTGAACATGCCACCCAACACTCGGCAAGCAATTTTTTCCTCACTTGGCGTCCAACAATTCCTCACTTTTTCAGCATCTTCTTCCTCGTCTTGTACATGGACTTTGGATTTTTTTGCCTTATTTTTTCCACGACTTTTGGTTTTGGAGGATAAGTAGGTGTTTCCGGAATTTCATATGTTTCCGTTTGGGATTGTTGTGATTGTTGAGTGAATTTAAGATTTTGGAAATTGGAATTTAAGGTGTTTTGTTGTCTTCCGCTCCAATATTGGAAAGCTTGATGTTGAGCGAAAACTTCTTGAATCGACATTCCGAATTCGTTTTGGGTTACCCCAATTCGGAGTTGACGACGAACCCTCGTTTGGGTTATTCCAATTCGGATTTGAGGAAGAACCCGCGTATGGGCGATTCCACCCACCACCGAGAAGATTCGTGAACGAGTCGTTGTCGTTTTTGTTGNTAATAGAAGTGTATTGCAGATTATAAATACTATTGGAAGTGTGAAAAAAAATTGTGTGGGTGAATGGGTATTTATAGTTGTGATAAAATTGTTAGATTTTTTTTATATTTATTTATTTTTTTTATTTTAATGTAGCCGTTTACAACGGATAGAAAAAATATAGGGGCCTGAAATGTTCTTTTTTTTTTTTTTTTTGAATTACTCGTATAAAGTAGCTGTTAGAGGGAGCTGGAGTGATTTTTCTTTTTATTTCTTTTTTCTATTTTTTTTACGCAACATGCCTTTAACGCACGTTAAGTGCATAACTCACCGAGTTAACACACGGGTTTAACGCAAGTGCCGGTAAGATAACGCACCCCAAAAATCTGGTGCGTTAAGGTATAACTCGCAAGGGTGCTTTAGGTTACCTCATGCTCTTATTGAAAGATCAAGGAAACACCATGCATATATATGAGTCATTAATTAGTAATTATAGTCAAGAACCTTTACATTAAAAAATACACCAACTAAAAACGTATTTGAGTTCCTTGTCATGGAAAGTTCAATTATTTTACTGTTAATAAAGAGAAAAAGTCATTCACGTGACTAGAAGTCAATGATCTTTATGTTTTAAACTTGTATAGCATGCATATGTTGCATATCATTTAAGCAATTAATTCACAATGGCCAGCGTCATATATTTCCTTCATTTAGTCACTTTTCTACCATTTTCTATTGTGGCACAACGAAATAACGGCAATGGTTCTATAGCCGTGGGTGCATCCCTCACAGCAACAGACAATATCATACCATGGCTCTCACCTTCTGGTGATTTTGCTTTTGGGTTCCAACGTATTCCAGGAGAAGATAACTTTGTGTTATCCATATGGTATGACAAGATACCTGACAAGACCATCATCTGGTATCCACAAACAAATCCCGTGCTTTCTAGAGGATCGAAAGTTGAGCTAATCAATAGGCGTGGGCTTGTACTTAGTGATCCTCAAGGCAGAGAGGTGTGGAATTCAAGTTCCATATCAGATATTTCGTATGGTTTTATGAATGATACGGGTAACTTTGTGATTGTAGGTAGCAATTCTAGTAATATATGGGAGAGTTTTAATTATCCAGCAGATACCATGTTGCCTACTCAGGTTATTGAAAGAGGTGGAGTGATAAATTCAAAGATGAGCAAAACAAACTTCTCTAGAGGAAGGTTTCAGCTTCAGCTGCTTCAAGATGGTAATCTCGTTCTTAATAGTCGAGATATAACTACCGATTTTGCTTATGCTCCTTACTATACAGCTGCAACTGATGATCCCTCTAATCAATCGAATTCTGGTGACCAAGTGATCTTTGATGAAACCGGGTACATGTACGTTTTGAGAAGAAATGGGCAGAGATTTGATCTTACTTCAAGAAAAGCAGAACCTCCTTCCAGAGACTATTATCATCGAGCGACTTTAGATTCTGATGGGGTTTTAACTCGATACTCCCATGCCAAAAATCCCGCCAGCAATACAAGCTGGGAAGAAATATGGCTTGTACCAGCAAGAAACATGTGTGCTCAAAGCATTGGGCTTGAAGGTAGCAGGGCTTGTGGACTAAACAATGTTTGCAGCCTTGATACTGACCGACCAAACTGTGAATGCCAACGGGGGTTTTCATTGCTTGATCCCAATGATCCAAATGGTGACTGCAAGCCTGATTTCATTCCAAGCTGTGATGAAGGCAATGGGAAAGAAGTATATGATTTCATTGAGCTCGCGGATGTTAATTGGTCACAAGATGACTATATGCACATCAGATCAGTTTATGAACAAGACTGCAAAAATTACTGCGCCGAAGATTGTTTCTGTGCTGTTGCAATTTATGGGGGAAGTCAATGTTGGAAGAAAAAGCTTCCCCTCTCTAATGGAAGGAGAGGAAGTTCAGAACGTGCCAAGGCGTTTCTGAAATTCAGAAAAGTTGATCGTCCGTCACAAGGACCTCCTCAGTTTTCAGGAGAGAATAAAGATAACAAAAGTTTGATATTTGTGGGACCAGCCCTCTTAAGTACAACTGTGTTTGTATTTATTGTAATGAGTGGTGTGATTTGTGTAGGCTTTTTTCTAATTTACAAATATAAGGCCAGAAATCCTAATATATATCCGACTCGTACAGCTGTTGATACCAATCTGCCTCGTTTCACATATCAAGAGCTAGTGGAAGCTACTGGTGGGTTCAAGGATGAACTGGGAAAGGGGTCTTTTGGGATAGTTTATAAAGGTGTAATAGGTATAAACACTGTGGCGGTGAAGAAGCTATATAGGGTGTTTCAAGAAAGCGAAAAGGAATTCCAGACTGAGGTAAATGGTGTGGCAAGGACTCATCACAAAAATTTGGTGCAGCTACTTGGCTATTGTAAGGAAGGTGATCAGCGGCTATTAATTTATGAGTACATGAGCAATGGCACTATAGCATCCTTTCTCTTTGGAGACATCAGACCATGTTGGAAACAGAGGAGTAATATTGCTTTAGGCATTGCAAAGGGACTCTCATACCTCCATGAAGAATGCAGCACCCAAGTAATCCATTGTGACATAAAGCCTCAGAATATTCTTCTTGATGACTACTACAATGCTAAGATTTCTGACTTTGGATTGGCGAAACTTCTGAATATCAATCAAAGTCAAACAAGTACTGGCATTAGAGGAACTAAAGGATATGTTGCGCCTGAATGGTTTAGAAACACCCAGATCACAGCAAAGGTTGATGTATACAGTTTTGGTGTGTTGCTACTAGAGATCATTTCGTGCCGTAAAAGTTTGCTATTTGAGAGTGGTAACGAAGACAGGGCTGTTTTAACTGATTGGGTATGGGATTGTTATCAAGAAGGTAGACTGGATGCATTCGTGGAGAATGATTTGGAGGCCTTAGATGACTACAAGAGACTAAAAAAATTTATCATGGTCGCTATTTGGTGTGTGCAAGAAACCCCTTCGTCGAGGCCAACCATGAGACAGGTCATCCAGCTGCTTGAAGGGATTGTTGAAGTGTCTGAACCTCCATGTCCTTTCCTTTCTCTGGTACCGGCGTTGACCTAATCTAAAAATTTCGGTGCCGTTTCCTTATAAATCATTCTATATATTGTTTTATGGTTAAATAGATATTCTATCATACCAGATTCCTAGTTGTGTTCTAATACCTACAGAAATAAAGCGTTGAACAAAGTCAAATTATATCGAATATGTAAGCTTTTTTTTTTATTATTATTTTTTTATTTTTTATTATTATTATTATTATTTTTCTCTCTCTCTCTTTTTTTCTTGATTTCTGTTCACTTTTTTTAGGATTTTTAACTAGCACCAAATTAACATATATTATAATTGTTTCTTTTGTTTTTGAAAACTTTTGTATGGAATATTCAACCTCATTATTACTTTACGTGGCTTATTATTTAGAGCAAATTCTTAAAATAGACCGGTCTCTCAAAGTGTATACCCTTTCTAGACCAAAAAAACTTGACTTCTCAAAATGCCCCAGGAGACCCGGGAGACTTGTCATGTAGCTTTAAAACTTGCCAAGTGTCCCTCTTTTGTACTTTGGGAGACTTGTTTTTGTAAGAAATGTGTAAGACACTTTATGCACTTTTTCAGTCATGTTTTTAGGAGACCTCATCTGTACTTTGGGAGACTCTTTAATTTTTGTCTTTTTCCTAAATTTAGTCAAACAAGATAAATAGTATTTTAATCAAAAACTTTAGGAGACTTACGTCTCCTGTACTTTAGGAGACCTATTGGTACACCTTTTTGGTACACTTTTATTTTTTTTATTGCATGCTTATATGTGCCACTTTAGGAGACTTACATCCATTTACTTTAAGATACTTTATTACTTTATGTGTCATTTTAATTAAATTAATATGACTTGACTTTATTGTTTTCAAAATTTCTTACTAATCCTAAAATTGTACTCTGTATGTTGTAATATTTAGCCGTAGCTGAAATTTGGCTAAACAAGTTATTAAGTATCAACCTAAATGTGTGTTGTAACATTTCGCTGCAATGCGTGCGAAGATAATATCACAGTTAAATTACGTTTTTGACCCTGTCGGAATAATCCATATAGACCAGTCAAAATTGTCATTTGACTACATACATTGACACTAGAAGATCTCCAAATAAGGGCTAATTTATTCAAGAAAGATAAAGTTTGACTAATATAAAGATCTTAGTAGAATCACTTGAAAGGCCAAAGAATCATTTTAGTTGTTAAACCAAGAAACCCATATTGGTTCAGATGCACTCAACTATGTCCAGTTGTCAATCCATCCTTCACCTTACAACAAGACATCTTTCTGTCCAAGGAACAAAAATACAGCTTTTCCATAAAACCGGGCAGCAAGAACACCAAAAACCATGGACTAAACCGAATGTTAAAACTAGAACCAAATCGTATGATTAAAAAGAGGGGATCATACAGGTATGTACGCAAACTAATCATAAACTCGAGACTTTAAATTCAAAACTTATTAGTAGTTCATTACATATCAGTGATCATATGAATAGCAAGAGTCAAGACAGATAGAAACTACACAAACTTAGTAACAATTTTAAAACACATTCCGGTCAGGAAGAAGCTCCTTAGATATGCGCAGAATGATCTCCACTGTAATCAATCTCATTCTCCAAATCAAATTCCTCGTCATCTGGATCTATCGACCCACCAACTTCCCGCTGTTCACCAATGGTGGTGGAGCCTTCCCCAGGTACCTTTGCATCTTCTATGATTCGGTTGATCTCATCAACACTTTGCAGTGATAGGTCTCGGTTTGCATTTTCATAGTTTGTTTTCTCACCTTCAACCAGATCTTTTGGTATGTTCTTTAGAAACCATGGATGTTTCTTGATTTTAGCTATTGTGATCCTCTATAAAGAACAATCCAAAAAATTTCAGTTATAAACATTGGATCTAAAACATCAATTTTGTAGCTTTAAATATAATGCTACTCGAAGAGAAAACATGTTTTGTCAAGATGGCTTACCTTGGCGGGATTTGCAACGAAGATATGTGAGAGAAGGTGTCTACAGTCGGCAGAAACACGCACATAGTCCGGAATTGAGTACTGAACACTAACAATTCTCTGCACGAATCACATGATTTTAGCGTATAAAGATCACAAGTTCTAGGGATAATAAAGTTGACTTTGGATGTCATATTCCAAGCTTCTAATTTTAAGTTCAGTCATCTGAGTTTTTAGCTAGAAGCATAAAAGGGCTTCAAATTTGAGACATAAAATAGAAAAAGATTAACTAAATTTATTTCAGTTTCAAAATCTTAAAATATTATATTTGACCCAAAAGTCAAAGACTCACCCCAATGGTTTTACGGAAATTCCTAGACAGATACAACTAAAATACAAGAACAAGTATCCTAAAGTAAATGGATATGGATGTAAGTCTCCTAAAGTGGCACATATAAGCATGCAATAAAAAAAATAAAAGTGTACCAAAAAGTTGTACCAATAAGTCTCCTAAAGTATAGGAGACGTAAGTCTCCTAAAGTTTTTGATTAAAATACTATTTATCTTGTTTGACTAAATTTAGGAAAAAGACAAAAATTAAAGAGTCTCCCAAAGTACAGACGAGATCTCCTAAAAACATGACTAAAAAAAAGCATAAAGTGTCTTACACATTTCTTACAAAAACAAGTCTCCCAAAGTACAAAAGAGGGACACTTGGCAAGTTTTAAAGCTACATGACAAGTCTCCCGGGTCTCCTGGGGCATTTTGAGAAGTCAAGTTTTTTTTGTCTAGAAAGGGTATACACTTTGGGAGACTGGTCTATTTTAAGAATTTGCTCATACATAAAAGATATTTTTGTGCAACATATCAATGATGGCAATTCAGTTTTGAGCTTTATTATGTTAGAAATTGGGTGATCATACTTGGATATCTTTTAAAATCGTGTATTGTAACACCTCCAAAATTCGTACAGCGGAAGACTTACAAGCTCTCGGGGTNTAAACACTAACAATTCTCTGCACGAATCACATGATTTTAGCGTATAAAGATCACAAGTTCTAGGGATAATAAAGTTGACTTTGGATGTCATATTCCAAGCTTCTAATTTTAAGTTCAGTCATCTGAGTTTTAGCTAGAAGCATAAAAGGGCTTCAAATTTGAGACATAAAATAGAAAAAGATTAACTAAATTTATTTCAGTTTCAAAATCTTAAAATATTATATTTGACCCAAAAGTCAAAGACTCACCCAATGGTTTTACGGAAATTCCTAGACAGATACAACTAAAATACAAGAACAAGTATCCTAAAGTAAATGGATGTAAGTCTGCCAAAAAGTTGTACCAATAGGTCTCCAAAATACTATTTATCTTGTTTGACTAAATTTAGGAAAAAGACAAAAATTAAAGAGTCTCCCAAAGTATAGACGAGATCTCCTAAAAACATGACTAAAAAAGTGCATAAAGTGTCTTACACATTTCTTACAAAAACAAGTCTCCCAAAGTACAAAAGAGCTACATGACAAGTCTCCCGGGTCTCCTGGGGCATTTTTAGAAGTCAAGTTTTTTTGGTCTAGAAAAGGTATACACTTTGGGAGACTGGTCTATTTTAAGAATTTGCTCTATTATTTATCAGCCAATATGGCAATATGCGTCATTCTTTGGTCATACCCTTTGCATGGGTAACTATTCAGACAATATTTTCGACAGCTTAAACTTAAATTTTGATAGTAAAATTGGAGCACTTGTGCCTATTTACCGTTCATGTTTTGCTGCATATATACATACACTAAACAGCGATCTCAGCTTTCAAATGAACTTTGTATCTTTCTCGTTGGTAATAAGGAACTAAAGTCTTTGAACAGTCTGATTGCATTCTATATGATAAACAACTGATTGTGGAGTTTAATATTATTTGGGTGAAAGCTAAAGATAAGTGTAAAAACGTAGAGGGGGGGGTGAATACGTTACCGTTTAAAAACTTTACTACTTGTTGTATCAAATGTCCATTTTAGCTTGTTGTAATATGAAAGACGTTTCTTGTTGTTTATGACCAACATAACTTAATACATGTTATCACACAAGTACAAACAACAAGTCACAACACACACAATCACATAATGCAAACATCAAAGCAAAGCAATAAGTAAAGGGAAAGTGCAAACCATTCACGACACGAGTATTTATCGTGGTTCGGCTACAAGGACCTCTTTTGTCCTTGCCCTACGTCCACGCCCCGAGTACCCAACTCGAGAGTTACTTCACTAGATCAACAACCTCCCTTCTCGGCGGAGAAAACCTTACAATCGTCGCTTACACTTTTACCGACATTAAGCTAGATGTCGAGTTCTTTTACAAGGGTACAACCACTCCCATCGTCGCTTACAATTTTACCGACACAAAGCTAGATGTCGAGTTCTTTACCAAGGGTACAACCACTCCCGCTATGTTTTGTGGCCCAACATAAAAACCTTGTGTTTTATGGCACAAACACATAAACCATCTAATCTATCTTGAGATGACATAATGATGATCCATGACATAAAAGTCTAATGGATGTAAAATGACTAATCTACATGAACTTCTTGAATAAGAAGTCTTCAATCATAGAGGATGCCAAGTGCCCTTGAATCTTCATATGTTGGAATGCTTTCATGAATGATTACTTCAAGATCTTTTAACCTTCTTGGTGGATCATGAAGTATGATATGCTTACAACAAAGATGAATGTTAGAAGCATTATGATCATTATAGAAAGGGTGACTAATGGGTGTTTTTACATGGTTTTCTACTACACTATGTGTGTGTGGATTTTCATCAAGTTTTCAAGTGAAAACAACTTGCTCTATTTATAGGCAAAACAAGTAAAGAAAACCATGTTCTTAAAACTAGCAAAGGTAAAAACCATGTTCTTAAACCACTACTATTTTAGTCAACATTGACAAGACTTTTAACTTAATGTTGACAAGACAAGACACATTTAAAAGGATACTTCCAAAGTGTGTAAGAACTTCATGGCAAGTCAAACACACAACATATTCATGAATGCATGATGTGACAAGACACATTTAAAAGAATACTTCCCTATTCATGAATGCATGATGTGACAAGACACATTTAAAAGAATACTTCCAAAATGTGTAAGAACTTCTTGGCAAGTCAAACACACAAATGTCACATCTAGTAAATGATATTTGACCAAGGTAATTTTCAAATATAATTTTTCATTTTATGAAAAATACATTTAGACAAATGTATATACTAACTTAAAAAGATAAGTTACTTGTATATGAAAAATATATTAGCTAGCTATATAATATTTAGTAAGTTACTAAAAATGTTTTATGTACTTATGTTGTTATAAGACACATTTTTATATATTGTAAACTTACTAATATTATCTAGACACCTAATGTGACACTTATTCTATTTGACCCCTAAAGTGCACTTTGACACTTAAAATACTTAAAGACCCTAAAAGTATTTTAGTCATTCTAAATGGTTGGTCAAGGGGTTTGATCATAATGCTATATAACAAACATGTACGAACCTGTGTTGTAGCATACGATGACTCGAGACGTTGAGAGGTGTTGAATGTTTGTTGAGACAAAGTATGATTACAAGTAACTTGTACATTTTACGTTATGTATCAAGTTATACGTTTGTCATCAATCAAAACAAACGAGACCGTATAGATTAAATATCGTAATATTTGCACTAACAATAAGTACTAGTAATATATTTGTTGAAAACTACTGATACGTAACTAACTTTATATATTACCATAATCGCTAAAATACTTTCAAATTTTGAACAATATCACCGACTTTCCAAGTGATTTGACTTAAATACCCTTGCGTTCTTCTCCATTTGATTTTGTTATTGAATCTACATTTATTTTTTAATTCCAAAATTCTAATTTCCTGATTCCAGCCATCCAATGTCGCACGTCTACCACCACCTACATTTTTGCCTTTGGTTTCAGTGTATGTGTTGAGAAACAGAGAAAACAGAGGAATGGTAAAAGTGAATGAAATTCATTACCGTGAAATGAAGAGTACAAAGGTATTTATAGTAGTTACAACATATAACTGAGCTATGAATCTAACAATGAACTAGTCTAGTTACATTCTATCACATTCAATCAAACACTTATTCAGTAAAAGCTTCATCTTAGGAGGTGTAGACATTCTGCATAAGCTTTGAACTTGAGCAGTGTTTGAGTTGGTTGTTTGAGTTGCATAAGGAGTGTTTGGCATTGCAGTTCCTTTAGCTTCTTTATCCCTTCCGCAAGTTGGCAATGTGTATGGATCACATATGCCCAATTTGGACAAACAATTGAAATGTAGAACCCTGCTCAAACCCTTAGTCAAAATATCTGCTACTTGTAGTCTGGATGGGACAAAGCATGGGGTAATGTGACCTTGTTTGATCTTGTCCCTCACAAAGTGACAGTCAATTTCTATGTGTTTGGTTCTAGCATGGTGAATTGGATTCTTAGCAAGGGCAATTGTAGATGCATTATCACACATGACTAGAGATGGTGTAGGGACAGTGACTTGTAGATCCATAAGTAAGCATTTAAGCCAGGAAATCTCACAGGTGCTATCTGCCAATGATCTGTACTCAGCCTCTGTAGAACTCCTAGAAACCACAGTTTGTTTCTTTGATTGTCAAGAAATGAGACTGTGTCCAAGAAAGATAGCATACCCTGAAACTGACCTTCTTGTTGTGGCACAACTTGCCCAATCACTATCACAATAGGTTTTGAGTTGTAGAGTGTTCTTTGTAGGGAAAAACAGACCTTGACCTGGGCACAATTTGATGTATCTTAAAATCCTGATCAGTGCATCAAAATGAGAAGATCTTGGGCTATGTGAGTATTGACTGAGTGCTTGTGCAGTATAAGCCAAGTCTGGTCTAGTAATTGTCAAATAAATCAGTTTACCCACTAGTGTTCTGTAGGTAGATGGATCTGGAAGAAGATAACCACCAGTGTCATTGAGTTTCTGAACTGGGTCAATTGGTGTAGCTATTGGTTTGCTGTCCAAGATGCTTGCACTCTCTAGAAGTTCTAAAGCATACTTCCTTTGGGTCATGGCCATTCCATTTGCATTTCTTAGAAACTCAATGCCCAAATAATAGTGAATAGGGCCCAAATCCTTGATGCTAAACTTCTTATGAAGATGTTGTTTGATGATGTTAGAAAGTTTGAGTCTTTTCCTACTAGCAGGATATCATCCACATACACTAGAAGAGAAGTAAGAGTACCTTGATGTTGAATGGTGAATAAAGAAGTATCCACATGACTTTGTTTGAATCCCAATTGAAGTAGAAAGGATGTAAGTTTCTCAAACCACTGTCTGTTGGCTTGCTTCAGACGATAGATTGACTTGTTGAGCTTACAGACTGTATTTGGGGGGAGTTCTTTTGAATATCCTTGTGGAACAACTATATAGACATCTTCATTAAAGTCTCCATGCAGAAATGCATTATTGACATCTAGTTGTTCTATGTGATAACCTTGGTGAATGGCTATGGCAATTAGTGTCCTGACTGTAACCATCTTGGCCACTGGAGCAAATGTCTCCTTGAAATCAACTCCTTCCTTCTGTGTGTACCCTTTAGCTACAAGTCTGGCTTTGAATCTTTCTATTGTGCCATCTGCCCTTAGTTTGATCTTGAAGACCCATTTGCAGCCAATGAGAGACTTTCCTGGAGGGAGAATGGTGAAAGTCCATGTATTGTTGTCTTCAAGTGCTTGTATCTCCTTATTTATAGCCTCTATCCATTTAGGATTTTTAGAAGCTTGGAAATAGGAGTGAGGCTCATGCATGGTACTGATATTATGTATGGAATGTATGTATGATGGTGTTAAGTTAAGGTAGTTTATGAATTTTGAATGATGATGTTTTGTTGCATAGGCTGCAGTGAGTGTTTGTGGTAATGTGTGATGTTTGGTAGTGAAACTGTGAATAAAAGATTTTGGAAGTTGGTATTGAAATGATTTTAATTTAGTTGGAATAGTTTTAAGTCTTGTGGATTGTCTCAAAGGTGGTGGTGGTGGAGGTGGTGGTGAATTCTGTTGTGGTGATGTGGTTGATGTAAATGATGGAGTGGGATGAGGTGATGAGTGTGATACTGTGGGTGAGTGAACTGGTGATGGTATTGGTGATGAAAGTGGCCCTTGAAAAATCATCAACCACTGTTAAGAAATATTTGCATTTGTTTATGGTTGGTTGTTTATAGGGACCCCACACATCAAGGTGTACCAACTCAAATATTTCAGAAGCATGAGAACTGCTAGAGTTAAAAGGTAATACATGTTGCTTTGCTAATGGACATATGGTACAAGATGGTTCTGAATTACATTTGGAAATGAAAGACAAATCTTTGATTTTCTGAATTACTTGAAATGAAGGATGTCCTAGCCTAGCATGCCACAAATGAGATGAGCTAAAATGAAATAAGATGGTTGTTGATGAGGATGGAGATGGTGAGTTGAGTGTGTACAGTCCTCCATGTAGAGATCCTTGAGTCATTGATCCATCATGGCCCTGAAAGGTACATTGTTTGTGAGTAAACAGAATAGATTTGTGTGTGGTTGGAGTGAGTTTACTGATTGAGATTAGATTATAGGTGAAAGTAGGAATGTATAGTACTCCTGTGAGTGTAAGGTTAGATGTAAGTTTCACTGAGCCCACAGTATCCACTTTGATTTTTTGTCCATTTGGTAAGCTAACAAGTATTGGATGTGTGAGTGTGTGTACATCATGCATTTTGTGAAGTGAAATACAAATATGGTCTGTAGCCCCACTGTCTATTATCCAAACATCCAAAAAACCAGTTGAGAAAGAAGCTATAAATGAGAATGTACCTGCCATGTGTGGAATGGAACCAGCTGTGAACTCTTGTGGATTGTTCTGAAGCATCAAAAGAACCTGATTGAGATGGTTCTGGAGTTGGTCCATCCTGGAATGCA
>LBNU01034489.1:84253-103945 GCA_014162995.1 Artemisia annua | reverse complement strand
TTCAGGGCCATCTACTACTTCCCCATTCCCTAGGTCTTCATCGGAATCCGACGAATAGTAAAAAGGGCCATTTTCATGGTCGGTGTCATGGTCAGATTCGTCCATATCAGAATGGTTGTCAAAGTGATGGGTTTGGTGGGTTTTCGTTTTCAACAATAGGGGGCAAGTTGGGTAACTGAAAATTCCTACGGTGGAAAACACGAATAACAGGGATCAAACAATCAATATTACTCATGAAGAAGTATTACGAACAAAGGCACAAAGAATAAGATAGACTAAAGAAATCCTAGAAAAATAAAATAAAAATCTCACAAGAAAGGAATCTAGTGAGTAGACCTAATAAAATAAAAATTCTACCTAAACAATAACTATTCCCCGGCAGCGGTGCCAAAAACTTGATGCGTGGTTTTGTGACCTTACAACAGGTTTTACCTCTCGAGGGATCTCAAGAGGCTTACAACCCCACCAGGCAGTGTACCTGACCGATGTAGTATAGGTTAGTGGTAAGTACGGGGGATTGATCGTTCTCTCACAGGGAATAGTGTTCGTTAGGACAGAAAAACTACTCTACTAGGTCTAAGGGTGAAGGAAGATTCTTTTTGTATTTTTATATTTTTATGAAAGCAAGTTAAATCTCGGTTTTGAAGGAGTGGTCGGAATTAGTTGCTAGTCAACTAACCCAAAATTACTACAATTGCAAAAGAAAATAAAATAACTAGACTATTTGGTTGTGAAAACTATATGGAGAAAAGTTGTGTTTACTTAGATTTCATTACTCCCTAACTATCTTTTACCGGTTAATTGATATGTATGTTACTTGTGTGGATGAAGGGTGTATTCCTAATAACTCATGGAGTGGCATACATATCTCTCCAATTCTATGAGCTTTTATCTCCTCCTATGCCATGCACGGCACAACCATAGGGATTGTAAACATTGGCTCATGCGTTAAATACTACCTTAATAGCCTAGTATGCCTTGGATACATGTTTCCCAAGACATTCAAGCACGTTACCATAAAGGAGGTTGGCCAGTTTTCTTGAGCCTAACATTGATGGAACAATCATCCCAACAAACAACAACACATCAATTAACCAATAATTAATAGTTAGGTTTCATTAGATCTAAGCAAACACAAAGAAGAATTTAGCTACACATGTTAATTGAAAGACAAGCAAAAGAGATAATCAACCAACACATAGACATATTGATTGAATTAAAGTGAAGACTTATCTTTAATTAAGCATGAGGGTTCCAAGGGTTGGAAACCCTAAAAAGTACAGAAAATTCGTCTAGGGTTTGGTGCCAAAAGTTCTCCACAAAGTTCCACACTTAATGAATGAAAAATAGAAAACTATATATAGATTTTACATTCTGACGGCGTCAGGTTATAGAGGCTGACGCCGTCAGCTCGCCGCCATTAGGTTTCTCGGATGGCCTAGATCCACTTCTGACGCCGTCACTCTTTATTTCCTTCTGGGCCGTCACTCTTTAAATTATAACCTGACGGCCTACACCATATAACACCTGACGGCGTCAGGTGTAAAATTCCCAAATCTTTCTGGCCCGTCATTTGTAAAATGGTTTTCACTCCTTTGTCAACGTTTGCTGACGGCGTCACCTTGTGACTCTGACGCCGTCAGGTAGTAATTCCAGCTTCTTTTGAGACTTTGTCGTTTTCTTCACTTTTATGCTCCAAAAACGTCCAAATATGCATGTTTTCCAGAATTCCTCTCAAAAGTACCTAAAATGACAAAAGGAACGATTTAGGGCAATATTTGATCACATTTATACGAATTAGGGCTTAAATGACCCCCTAAAAGCGTAACACTTTTCGTCTCATCACTCAGACTGATGGCAATGGAACCCATTAAAGAATGAACTTACTTATAAGTTCCAAAGCAGTATTAGTGGATCATATTCTTATAAAACTTACAAGTATGTAGATCCACAAACTGGACCCATGCCTGCACAGGCCTCGGTCATCAAGAGAAACAAATCTCTTATTTCTGTGCAGGATCATCCACTCAAGAACATGGGAAACAGAGGTATATTTGACAGTGGATGCTCAGGGCACATGTCTGGTAACAGGGAACACATAAAAGATTTTGAAGAATTCAAAGGAGGATCTATTACTTTTGGAGGTAGCAAAGGCTACATTACTGGTAAAGGTAGAATTGTTGTTGGCAATTTAGAATTTGACAATGTCTCTTTTTTAAAAGAACTTGGGCAATTTAATCTTTTCTCAATATCACAAATTTGTGATAAGCAGCTAAAGGTTCTTTTTACTAAAACTGAATGTTTTGTGTTGACTTCTGACTTTAAGATGCCTGATGAAAGTGAGATACTCTTAAAAGTTCCTAGACAACACAATATGTATAGTTTTGATATGAAGACATCTGCACCTGCAAAAGGTTTTGCCTGTTTGTTTGCAAAAGCTACATTAGATGAATCTAAATTGTGGCACAGGAGATTGGGTCATATAAATTTCAAAACTCTTAACAAACTTGTGAAGGGAAACCTTGTAAGAGGTCTACCTTCCAAGGTTTTCAAAAATGACCATGCCTGTGTAGCTTGCCACAAAGGAAAACAACATAGGGCCTCTTGCAAGGCCAAGCTTGAAAGATCCATTACTAAACCTTTACACATGTTGCATATGGATCTCTTTGGGCATACTTCTGTAAAGAGCATTAACTATGCTCAATATTGGCGTGTTATCACTGATGATTGTACCAGGTTTTGCTGGGTGTTCTTTTTGTCCTCCAAGGATGAAACTCCTGGCATTATTCAAACCTTCATAAGAAGGATTGAAAATCAACTTGATCAAAAGGTCAAAATTATTAGATCAGATAATGAGACTGAATTTAAGAACAGAAGTATGCTTGAATTCTGTGGAAACAAATGAATAAAACAAGAGTACAGTAATGCTAGAACTCCACAACAAAATGGAGTTGCTGAAAGAATGAATAGGACACTCATTGAGGCTGCCAGAACTATGCTTGCAGATTCACTTTTACCTACTACTTTTTGGGCTGAAGCAGTTAATACTGCTTGTTATGTTTTCAATAGAGTAAGGGTGACTAAACCTTAAAAAAAACTCCTTATGAACTACTGTTTGGTGAAAAGCCAATGCTTAGCTACATAAGACCATTTGGGTGTCATGTTACTATTCTTGATACACTTAGTGCTCTTGGAAAGTTTGATGGCAAGTCTGATGAAGGATACTTAGTTGGATATTCAACTACAAGCAAGGCTTACAGAGTGTACAATCTGGAAACCAAAAGAGTTGTTGAAAATCTTCATGTTGATTTACTTGAAGAGAAACCTAATGTACAGGGATTGGGTTATAGATAGATGTTTGACATTGATTATTTAACTGACTCTATGAACTATGTTCATGTCTCCTTGGAGAATCAAGCTAACTCTACTGCAGGTTCCTCAAATGATACTAATAATGCAGGTACCACAAATGAGGAAGAAGAAGTATCTGAGCATCTTATCATACCTACTACTGTTCAACTATCTGCAGATGCTAATGGACCAAAGAGATCTTCTCCTCAAACTAAGGTGCCAAGTGCAGAAGCACAAGTTAAGGAGGTTTCTCCTTAAAATGCTGATACTCAAGATCTTAGCAAAGAAGCAGATCTCCACTTGGATACAGCACCCGAAATCACTACTACTAGTACAAACTCTGTTAATACTGGCAGTGAGTCTGAAAAGCTTGATTTCACCTCACAAGCTGATCTAAATGATCCTGTTATACCAGAACCTGTTATTAGTAATGTACCTGATGAAGGGCTCTTTACTGAAGCATCATATGATAGAGAAGGTGTGATCACTGACTTCAACAATCTACCAACAGAAGTTGATGTTAGTCCTGTTCCTACACTAAGGATTCACAATGTTCATCCAAAGAGTCAAATCCTTGGCAATCCTAAGTCAGCTGTTCACAAGGAGACAAATACAACAACAACTTGGATCTTATGCACTCATCAGCTTTATACAGAAACAACAAAGGAACAATCACAAAGATCAACAACACTGCCTTTTTGCATGCTTCCTCTCTCAAAAAGGAACTTACCAAAGTCACTGAAGCCTTGGATGATGAAAGTTGGGTTGAAGTCATGCAAGAAGAGCTTTTGCAGTTCAAGTTGCAACAGGTGTGGGTTCTTGTAGATCTACCTCATGGGGCTAAAGTCATTGGCACCAAATGGGTCTTCAGGAACAAACGAGATGAAAGAGGAGTTGTTGTCAGAAACAAAGCTAGATTGGTGGCTCAAGGATACAGGCAAGAAGAAGGAATAGACTATGGTGAAGTTTTTGCTCCTGTGGCTAGAATTGAAGCCATTAGATTATTTTTGGCCTATGCATCCTACATGGGATTCACTGTGTACCAAATGGATGTAAAAAGTGCCTTTCTTTATGGCAAAATCACAGAAGAAGTATATGTCTCTCAGCCTCCTGGTTTTGTTGACCCTGCTCATCCTAAGAAAGTATACAAGGTGATTAAAGCACTCTATGGACTGCATCAAGCTCCTAGAGCTTGGTATGAAACTCTTTCTTCATTTCTTGAAGAAAATGGTTACAAAAGAGGGGTCATTGACAAAACCTTGTTCATTAAGAAGGACAAGAAAGATATTATGCTTGTGCAGGTTTATGTGGATGATATCATTTTTGGGTCAACCAAAAGGGCTTGGTGTGAAGAATTTGAGGCATTGATGAAAGGAAAGTTTAAAATGAGCTCAATGGGAGAACTCACTTTCTTTCTTGGCTTGCAAGTCAAACAACATTCAGATGGACTATTTATATCACAAGAAAAGTATGTTGCTGACATGCTTAAAAAGTTTGACTTTGAAAATGTCAAAACTGCAGTCACACCTATGGAGAACAGAGTGCCTTTAACTAAAGATGAAGATGCTGCAGATGTGGATGTGCATCTCTACAGATCAATGATTGGCTCTCTTATGTATCTAACAGCCTCTAGGCCAGATATTATGTTTGCTGTATGTGCTTGTTCCGGGTTTCAGCTCAATCCCAAGACTTCACATCTTCATGCTGTGAAAAGAATCTTTAAGTATCTTAAAGGCAAACCAAATTTGGGGCTTTGGTATCCCAAGGAGTCATCCTTTAACCTGGAAGCTTATTCAGATAGTGATTATGCTGGAGCAAGTCTTGATAGGAAGTCCACAACAGGAGGTTGTCAATTCCTAGGCAGAAGGTTGATCTCATGGCAGTGCAAGAAGCAGACCATTGTAGCCACTTCCACTACAGAAGCTGAGTATGTGGCTGCTACAAATTGCTGTGGTCAGGTACTATGGATTCAAAATCAAATGCTAGATTATGGTCTAAACTTCATGAATACTAAAATATTTATTGATAATAAAAGTACCATATGCATTGTCAAAAATCCAGTATATCACTCTAGGACCAAACACATAGAAATCAGGCATCATTTTATTAGAGATTGTTTTGAGAAGAATCTCATTAAAGTTAAAATGATTCACACTGATTTCAATGTAGCTGATTTGTTAACAAAAGCATTTGATGGACCAAGGTTCAACTACTTGGTAGTTAATATTGGTATGATGAACCCTTAGCTACATTTAAGGGAAGTTTAAATGTAAAGTGTGTGGGTTGGAAGTTTTTAGTTAAAACTGGTCACTTAGAGTTAATACGGGTAGCTTAGTTGGCATTCATTCAGGCTATGTATATATGTTTGGTTTTACTAATCATTTCAGGTTTCCAAGGATTCAAGCATTTGTACAAATTATCTTTTAGTCTTGGGATGACAGTTTGGATAAAAGTTATATCGCTTGTTAAGTCTGGTGAGAAAGTTTTTAAGTCTGGTTGACTAATTTTAAGTCTGGCAGTATTAATCTGCAATTAATACTTTACCGTTGTGACTGATCACTCACATAATGATTTTTACTGTTCAATATAACCGTTATCAATCAAATGGGTATATAAATGAATAAAATTGATTTACGTTTCATCTTTATTCATTATTTCCAAATAAGTAAAAAGTCTCTCACAAGGTCAACCATACTCTGTTTTTTACCAGTTCCAATCTCCTCTCACCAGTACTAACATGGCTTTGCTTGCATATAGTGCTCGATATAATCAAGTGGGTTACTTAAAGAAGTCATCAAAAAGTCACGGTTTTGATCAAATACTTACCTTTTTAAATCATTCTTATATAAGATATGCTTTGACTTGTAATCCCACTGTCTATGATTCCTTGGTCAAACAGTTGTGGCACACTGCTATTGTTGAAACTCTTCCAAATGGAATCAAACAACTAAGTGCAACCATTGATAATGTTGCTTATATTGTCACTGAAGCATCTATTCGNCCAGTATATCACTCTAGGACCAAACACATAGAAATCAGGCATCATTTTATTAGAGATTGTTTTGAGAAGAATCTCATTAAAGTTAAAATGATTCACACTGATTTCAATGTAGCTGATTTGTTAACAAAAGCATTTGATGGACCAAGGTTCAACTACTTGGTAGTTAATATTGGTATGATGAACCCTTAGCTACATTTAAGGGAAGTTTAAATGTAAAGTGTGTGGGTTGGAAGTTTTTAGTTAAAACTGGTCACTTAGAGTTAATACGGGTAGCTTAGTTGGCATTCATTCAGGCTATGTATATATGTTTGGTTTTACTAATCATTTCAGGTTTCCAAGGATTCAAGCATTTGTACAAATTATCTTTTAGTCTTGGGATGACAGTTTGGATAAAAGTTATATCGCTTGTTAAGTCTGGTGAGAAAGTTTTTAAGTCTGGTTGACTAATTTTAAGTCTGGCAGTATTAATCTGCAATTAATACTTTACCGTTGTGACTGATCACTCACATAATGATTTTTACTGTTCAATATAACCGTTATCAATCAAATGGGTATATAAATGAATAAAATTGATTTACGTTTCATCTTTATTCATTATTTCCAAATAAGTAAAAAGTCTCTCACAAGGTCAACCATACTCTGTTTTTTACCAGTTCCAATCTCCTCTCACCAGTACTAACATGGCTTTGCTTGCATATAGTGCTCGATATAATCAAGTGGGTTACTTAAAGAAGTCATCAAAAAGTCACGGTTTTGATCAAATACTTACCTTTTTAAATCATTCTTATATAAGATATGCTTTGACTTGTAATCCCACTGTCTATGATTCCTTGGTCAAACAGTTGTGGCACACTGCTATTGTTGAAACTCTTCCAAATGGAATCAAACAACTAAGTGCAACCATTGATAATGTTGCTTATATTGTCACTGAAGCATCTATTCGAGAATGTCTTCATTTAAAATGATGCTTCAGGGGACTTTAAGTTGCCACATAAATTTCTTGTTGAGGGTATGAAACATATTGGATATCCCATTGGTACAAATCTCAAATTTCTAAAACGAAATCTTTCACCTCAATGGCGATTTCTAGTACACCCTTTGCTTCAATGTTTAAGTTCTAAAAGTGGGGATGGGATCAATTTGATACAAAGATTGCTTCTGCCTTGATCTGTCTTGCCCTTGGCAGAACTTTCAATTTTTCTAAATTGATTTTTTCTGGAATGGTGGCAAATGTGAATGGTCAACATAAGTTTTTGATGTACCCTCGTTTTATACAAATGATTTTAAATATTGAGACAATAAACAACACTATTTATCCTGTAAAATGTCTCAAAGCAAAGGTTTTTGGCAATATGAGAAGTGGATTTACAGGGGATGAAACGCCTTTGTATGTGGCTATGTTGTTTGCTTCTTCTAACCCTTGTGCAGGTTCTTTAAGGACTTCTGATGCTCAGTTTGCTCCAGTACACACTCTTGAACTCAGCTCATCAGCATCACATCATTCTACTCTTAAAGAGTCTCCCATTATGGCCAAAGATGACATTTTGAAGGTGGTTCCTACACTTCTTGATCGTATCAATGGATTGGAGCAACAGCTAACCAAGACAAATAAGAAGGTAGAAAGGTTGGAGCATGCTTTAGAAGAACTTGGAGTTTCCTTGCCCACTTCTACAGATGCAGAATCTGATAATTTATCCAAACAAGGGGGTATTGGTCACAAACAGCTGAAAGAGAATCCTTAGATGAAACAGATTCAGAAGAGACAGCTGTTAGTTCTCCTAGAATTGAAGATGTAGAACTGATCATTAACCTAAGTCAAAGTCAGAAGAAAAGAAAAATGTTAAGGGAAAGATTTGTTAAGTCTGGTTCAATGAATAAGTATGCTCAACCCGGTAGTGGACAGAGGGAAGGAAAAAAAATTGCTCAATCACTCTCTATACCTAAGAAATCAAAGAAAAAGACCAGACAAGAGGAGGCAAGTTATGCTGAGATTGATAGACTTTTGCAATAAGATGCAAGTCAAAAACAACCTCTGAAAAAGTATAGAAGGGTTTAAAAACTCTTTACTATGTTTGGATAAATTCTCAGGGTAGATGGATTTTTGAGGATATAACACTTGGTGGCAGTACCTTGTACTGACACAACAAATGGTTATCAGTCCACCATGTCTAATCCACATAAGGACTGGCTAATCCAAGAGCAAACGGCTCTAGGTAAAGATATCTCAAATCCGTTTATGGCTGACAATTTGCCAAAAATTGTATGGTATTCAATCCACCATATATGTTATAGTGAAGAGTTGACTAGCCCACAAGGTTATGGCTTGTGGTAAAGGCAGTGGAAAAACCATAATTGGTAATCAACTCACCAAGATAATGACTGTATTCCATCAAAGAGTTGGCTAGTCCAAAAGCAAACGGCTTTTGGTAAAGACAAATCAAATCCGTTGATAGCTGATGGTTTGCTAAAAATCATATGGTTATCAATGTACCATAGTATTATACTGAAACATTGGCTACTCCAGAAGTGATGGCTATCTGGTAAAGAGACATCAAATCCATTAAATTTTCAATGATTCACCTCTCACAGGAGTTCACACACCTGGAAGTGATGAGAATAGTATGAAACTTTTGATTTGATGTACATATTGTCAATGTTGCTGCAAAGATCAGATGGTATTAAAGATTTGAAGGTTGCTGCAGAAATCTCAAGATTCAACAAAAGTTGCAGCTCAAAATAATTCCAATGGAGCTTACATTCAAAAATCCTCAAAGCATTTCTGAAGAAAGGAACTTGAAGATCATGGAGCATGAAGATCAAGTTAGGGGAGGATTGTTGGGAATTATTTGTAACAGACTTAAAAGTCTGAATAGTCTAGTTAAGTCGGGTAGATAGTTAAGTCTGCCAGTACTAAGTTAAGTCTGTTTTGCTGAACAAGTTAGATATCTTAGGAGATATTATAAGAAGGGATATGCACGCGGTTAGATATCTTAGGAGAAGATATGCATGCATCCTTTCACACGTTTGTAGAATTATGGTTTCCTTAAACCCTACGGCATTGTGTTCAATGCCAAGTTTTCAAGAAATTAATAGAATATAAAGTTAGTAATTCTCTGTGTTGTTCTTACTGCTTGTGTTAATATTCCGCGTTAACATCAAGTATACATTGTTTAGAGTTTCTCATATAGATAGTTTGGATTTATCCAAGGTGTCTATTGTCTTACAAAGGCTGCTAAGATCCAAATCTTTGGACCTACATTTCATATCAATGAGAATTGTCAACTTATGATTTTCAAATTTTATTTTTATGTATGGAATGAAAAGTTGAGGTTTTATGGAATAATTCATCTATAGAATGAAAGAAAATGTTGCATTGAATAATCAACTTATACTGAGTAACGACATAATAGTGATTAGACTCTTCTCATTTGGATAGTTTTAGCAAAGACTAAAAATAACAACCGTTCTTAGAGATATTTAACCTATGATGCACCGAAACGCGTGGAAGGCTCGCGTACCCGTTTGAGAACGGCAAGGGAACGGGAACGCCAAGGAAACGTCCCCGAAACGTTTCTCAAACGTATCCACAAACGTTTCTGGATTCTCAGCCGTATCTGGACACGTTTCTTACCGATTCCAAGAAGTTTCTATTGGGTTTAATGGGGGGCTGACGGGTGCTCGGCCACCCCCAACAGGCCCAACTATCTCAGCTTGTAGCTTAGTTTCCGGCCTATGTTTTATAAAATCTTCAATCTTGCCTCTGTCCGTTACCCATAAAGTGTAAATTAATGAAGAAGATAAAAATGAGAGAAGAGAGAGACAAGGTGAGTGGTCAGTATAACATGGCTTCTTATCTTTACTTAATTATATTATATTACATGTACAGTACTTTTATTTTGTGATAACTTTTGAGTAAAATAATTACTCTATATACTCTTGTAACTTTTCTTTTTCTAATAATGTTTTTTTTACTTGTATAGAAAATAATTATTAATAGGATTGATGAAAAATGACAAAAGAAAAACTTCTCCCATCGCATCATTAATGTAAATCCAGTAGCGGATCAATTCCAACGAGCCTCCATTTATAGAGTGGTAGATTAATATCAAACTAGCCCAATTATTGTTAATCTGTTGTTCACACTATTAAGAAATAAATTTGGGTGTACGAGTAAGAATTTTTATAAGGAATTGAAAGAGTGATTATGAATTTAGCAAAGATGAATATCTAGTTAGTTTAGGGTGTTTAGTCGGCGATTAATATGAGGGAGCGAGTATAGATTACTTAAAGACCTAACTATAATTTCATATGTGTTGTAATTGATTGGAAATGTGAAACAATGAACCGATATAATGAATCGTGTACAAAGCGTATGTTATTAAAGAAGTTATTACGGCCCCCTCAATATGAATTTCTGGCTCCGTCCCTGTATTGATTAATTATCTTTGGAACATGTAGTACTTTTTGAGTTTACAATTTATATCAACATATATCTATTTTGGATTTTCTTTAATATATTTTTTATTTTTTTATATTTTTTATTGCCGTATCTATGCCGTTCCCGTATCTTGAATTTTTGATTTTTGCCGTTTCCCGTTCCCGTATCCCGTTGCCGTTCCCGTGCTACATAGTATTTAACGGCTTTTGGTACGAACGGACCTTTACATACATTTAATTTTTTGTTTACGGAGCCTATTTTTAGCTACGATACAGGCTTCGAAATCTAAATCTCGTGTGTTAATAAGGCTTATTTTTAGTTATGGCACATGGCGTCCCGGACGGCGATGCCCCAGGCTTGATTATCGCCGCCCTAATTCGCCACACAACTTTATGAAAAATTAATCTCAAGCTTTCAACTTATAATATAAGCTACAACCCCAATTCCAGCCCCAACCCCAGCTCCAGCTCCGGCCAAGCTCCGGCCATCGTTTCGCCTAACATAAATTATGACATTGTTTATTACCTTGCCAAGTTGCCAGATAACTTCTATTTAGGGTCTTATGATTGAGACACAAAAATCATTCTTTGGTACAAATCATATCTCTCATATGTAAACAATGAGAAAGAGGAGCCCATGGTTGGCTAAAAATATTACCGAGTATTGTGGCTATGTTGTGGCTGTTTGGGTCAGTTCTGTTTTGGGGTGTTTGGGTTTAGGTTGGTCTGAGTTGTTTGGTGGCATTCCTTTGCTAAGGCTGCTGATGGTTAACTTTGGATTTAGTGTGGTGAGGTGATGCAAGCATGAGGCATACACAAATATTGTGGCTTATTTTTTTGTTGGCCAAAGTTATCTTGTCTCCTAGCTTAGTAGTGGGTCAATGGATCCACAATTTTATTATAGTGGGATAATGTTTATAGTTGTTTTGTTGGTCATCTATTTCAAGCTTTTGAGGGGCCGAGTATCTGAGTCTTTAAGGCTTAGGTCGTTGGAGTTGTTCTTATTTCTTTACATGTACATTTACCATTGTCCATTTAGTTCCATTTATATATATTTTGCCTTTCAAAAATAATGTATATATATTTCATTTTTCAAAATGGAAGAGTCTCAAACTTATTAATTGGTCACACTCTAGTACAGTTATCTTGCAAGCACAGGTCAAAATCCGATATAATGTGTCATAAATTGTCTTTTAAAACCCGTCTATATCAAAATAGACTAGACATTTTATTTACGCAATTTCTATTTTGCCTTTATTGTTTGAAAACCATTGCAAGAAATCGATTGTAGACCACGAAAATGTTTATGAAGTCATTAAGTAATACTCTACGAATTTTCTCTAGAACTTCGAAGAAGAAAATAGTAACATCAAAAGTATAACCTGATTGAGAGATGTGCATACAAATGAAAGGATGCATGTGCATTGTACCGATTGATATAGACTTAAAATGAACAACTAAAGGAACATATATGGCCACCTCTTTCCATTCCACTTCCATGTAGCTTCCACTCACTTCCCTTTACTTGTACTATTTGTATTTAGAACAAATTTATAAAAATTTTCTAAGAAAGTTATTGCCAAAGTTTTTCTCATTATAGAAATGAGTTGTATGTTAGACCTCAATATATTGTCAAAGTTTTACTTAGAAGTTGCGCCCTTTCATTGGATGTAGGCTTTGTAATTTTATAAAAAAGTTGTTGAAATGTTTTTTTTATGAGGATGCCATTTTACGGCCATCAGACCATATATATACACACTCAACACAAATACACAATATATGCGGGGATATAGCTAGGGAAACATATTTGTATTCAAAAATTCAAATCAAGTATAATTGCAATTAGATTGGCTCTAAATTAGTAAATTGTATATTTATCTTTTGCCACTTCAGAGTTCATATCATCTATTCATTTTTGCTAGCATCTTTTGTACCAATGTCCTACTCTCGTTACATATAATTACAACATGAAACGATTACTATGGAGACTGCCTTATATTTAGTGATCAATAGGTATACATTATGTAAACTACGATTTGATTGTATGATCGAGTAGTGATTGGCATGACTAATTTAGATATTTGTCGATAAAGTTCATCAAAATAGTCGAGAGTTTGGAGGTTAATGCACATCCACGAGACCGCAATAGATTAGCAAAATGAGATTATTGCATAATAAACGGGGTTAATTGGATTCACTCTTTTCTTTCATTTCAATGTGTATGGTGCAATAATTCCATTGTCTCATGATTATAAACAACCGGTTAGTTTAAAACTTTACAACCCACTCCCAATGTGTATGCTTTATTCGACAACTATTATCATTGAATAGAACTTACGAGTACGTCCACATTTGAGATCTGGTAATAGAGATGGCAACGGGGCCGGGTATGCGGGGATTCGTTGATACCATCCCCATCCCCGAAGTTAGATAGTTATCCCCATCCCCGTCCCCATCCCCGTCGGGGGTCACAATTGCATCCCCATCCCCATCCCCAATGGGGAACGGGGATCCCCAATTGGGAATCGGAGATTTTTCCCCATTACATAATTGACATTTTAAGTAGATTTCAAATGGTGCAACCATACTAAAAGCAAACAAAATTCATTCATTAGATTAAGTTCAAGCATTCGACAAAACATAGTAAAAATTACGACTTATCGTAAGTACGAAAACGACTACAATTGGAAACAAAAACGCGAACTAATCCAACTTGCAAAGGTAAAACGACCATTAACAAGAGTATACTAGCGAATAATTGAAAAGATTTTTAATATTATATACATATATAATTATATTCATGTAAAAAAGATATTCGGTAACGGGTACGGGGACACGAGGGTATTACCATCCCCGCCTCCATACCCGCTTTGAGTAATGGGGATTCCCCATCCCCATCCCCATACCCGGTCAACTCGGGGATTCCCCGGTCAAATCAGGGTCGGGTATCGAATTCTCCATCGAATTCGGATTTTTTTTGCCATCTCTATCTGGTATGGTTTTCTTCCTTTTCTTAGCATTCAGTTTCCTTTTTACTATAATGTGAAAATTTGTACTTTATGTTTATTACAACAACATACATATATTCATCACCACATGTGTTTATTGATTGTTTCGTTATGTTGTACTCCCTTCGTCTCAAAATATAAGTCCAGTTTAACTTTTTGAATCGAACTTTGACCTTAATTATTTTGGTGTGTATTATATCATACTTGATGCAAAATATATACATGGATAGCGCTTTTTATGTATTTTCATTTGGTATAATTTTCATCAAGTGATATATAATACAAACAAAAATATTTACAGTCAAAGTTCGATTCCAAAAGTCAAATTGGATTTATATTTTGGGACGGAGGTAGTAGTTGTGATATATGCATTTATTTTGCTATTATATGAAGGGTTTTTCTAACTTTTATCCTGTAGGTATAAGTTAAACACACCAAAAGGAAGACGAGACTCATGAAAAAGGACGTTCGGACCCACATAATGATACACTTTTTAAATAAAAGATATGAGTCCGGACATCTTTTTTCGTATGTCCAGTCGTACTTTTAATGTGCTTAACTTATGCTCCCAAAGTACAAGTTAAAAAAACCATTATCTGACCCTTATTTTATCTTTAATTTAAGTTTCTTCTAAGAAGTATACAAATGTTTCTATTCATGTAGAAACAAATGACAATCTAGAAACAGAATAATCCAGAAAAGAAATAATTCCAGAAGAGCCGACAATTTTATTCGTACGGCAAAAGGACACCTTCCAAGCAACAACTCGCCGACTTTAAGCGTATTCGACAAAGATCTTGATTACTCTTTCATTTTATATAGAGCAGAAAATAAAACTTGAATAACAGGCTAAGAATATTTATATTTCAAGACTCAGGGCGGTCCCATTGATTTGAAGGGCCCGGTGCCAAATCACAAATGAGGCTCATATAATCCAAGTCTTTCATTCTTTTTGTATGTGGCCCAAAGTTTGTCTTCTATTTTTTGTATGTAGTCCGGTTCAACTTTGATACAGTAATATTTAAGAAAGACACTAAAAATTCTAAACGTTTATATATAAAACGTTTATTAAACTAAATTGGGGGCCCCTAACAAAGGGGGCCCGGTGCGGTTGCACCACTTGCACATACTAATCGCCGCCATTGTCAAGACTACATGCAAGCGCTTGAGAGAATATGTTATTAGATTTTCTATGGAATGCAACAATATCTCTCATTGATCTTCTAGTTTATAAAATTAAATAATCGTTATCATAATGGGGAATGTTTTTTTGTTGGCATTAACATATACAAAAATCAAAATGGCAATCAGTAAAGCTCGAAATTTGTAAAGGAAAGATAGTGAGGTTGACTTTTTGCAAGTGTATCCACAGGTGGACCGAGGGTTTTCGGAGGTGCACGGGGATCTTATGGATTTATCTTGCGCAGTGTAAAAGTTTGTTAAAAGCACTAATTTTTTGAAAATGAACTTGTTCTCAAAAAATCATTGTTACGAATCTTTTTTAATCTTATGAAATACACCTGATTACATCTAGTTTTGAATCCGCCTCTGCCACAGTTCATGTAGAATATCATGTAATGGCTTTTGTTCACATAACTATTGAAACGGCGTACTATTGAAGTTAATACATTAATGAAGTGACAATCACAGATGATAAAAATTATAGATGTCTTCGAAATACGTTAAGACAGAGGATTAAATGAGACATCAATCGCATCATTATTAGGTCGAGTTGATGATGAACAAATAAACAAGCTATCTAGAGCTAAGTAATGAAAGGTGACCATTATGAAGCATTTATAGAGGGTTTTTAAAGTTCGTATAATGGTACTACATACCTTTAAATGCATACTTTTATGTTCTGAAATACTAGTATTCCTGCTCCCGCTAAAATCTGCCAAAATGTAGTCCATATGTCCTATTTACTTTATTCTAGCAAACTTTATATGCTCTAGAAGTAATCATACTCACTTTGCATAATATAGAAGTAACCCAAAGTTACGTTGGTGTATCGCCTTGTCGAATGATGTTTCATTAGAATTCGTTCGTAAAAGAGATTCAATGATTTGGGATTTCTCAAAGTAGGTCAAAGATGTGCATGTTATGTTGTCGATATATGCATTGATCATACTCAACAATCAACATAGTAGGTCTATAGATTCCCGAAAGAATATGAACAAGAACATCTTAGATTAAGGATATTAACACCTAATAAAGAACTAATAAACAATGGTTTGGTAATATATATTATCAGGGTGTGAATATTGCTTCTGGCATAAGCTACTACATCATGATTGATTAGAATATAATGATAATAGTAAAAAGAAGTTTGATTTAGTCTAAAAGCCAATAACTTTAGAAATTTGATGCATAATGACTTAATTATAGTACCATCAAATGGTTTATTAGTCTTAAAAATCAAGGTTAACTTTGCTTGTTAATTATGAATCCTTATCAAGGCAAACACAATAAGGACTTTTTTACTTTGTTGTTAAACATTCTTTAATCACAAAAGGGAAAACTTCATTATACTTTCTAAGCAAAAACAAAAGACAATCTATAGAAAAGACAGTTGTTAACACCCATATTCTCAAAACGCAACGCGAGCTTTATACGTCACAAGAAGAATTTCTCAATATACATCGGGACGCAAATTACATTAATTATCAACCACATTTAGATATAGGTCATTTGTGGGTTCAAGCCTCGTTGGTCGCTTGAGGCATTAGTATGGCTTGCAGTTAGCATTTCACTATTTTGTATTTAGTGTTTTGCACACATCTGTGTTACGAAACGGCATGTCATTTGTACCGATGTCTTGCAAATATGTTTGTATATATGTGTTGGGAGTTAATATAAGTTCACCATAAAAAATAGAAAAAAAAAAAAAAAGAAAAAGAAAAACATAACTAGAAATTAAGAAATATAAACAATCCATTTCATTAATTCCAATCAACATTATTGAAACTCAAAGCAACAAAACAACCCACATTTGTCAATTTGTAGCTCATGAAACCATAACAAAAAAGAAAGAAAGACATAATTACCCCCACAAATATATCGTGATCACACCTAACCCCACATACATCCATCCTTTTCCTACGCTCCGTAATTCTCAATCCCACTTTCACTTTTCACTTTACCCCCTTTCACTTTCCAAAAAGCCACTTCTAGTCCCCACACAAAATCCTTCGCCGGAAAACTCTCCGGTCCTCAATTCTAAATATATACACACACTTACTAATCTAGGACATCGATAAAATTCAGTATCGGTCCCAGGATTATATATGACCAGGTGTACAAATTTTGTTTAACAAAAATAATGCACTAACTAAATAGACACTTACATTTTCACATTTCGAGACAATTTGCCTTTTTAGTCCCCGTTAAAAAAAATTGTGCAGCCGATTACGTTTAAACCTGGTTCCGCCACTCATACGGTTTGTTTATAGGAAAGATAAGACTTAAACCGATTACTCGACTTTTTGTCATCACTCACTGAACTCATAACCCCCGGCTCACCTTCATCATCCGCGCCCGCAACTTTCGCAGTATTCTCAGCTTTCTTAAACACCTTTTGATCAGATCCGTTTTTTTTACCCATTGAATTACTCAAAACATCATTTTTACCAAAATTACCGTCATGACTGTTACTTCTAGACAAGAGCTTCTTAAACGTTTTCCATCTCTTCGAAGTGTTCCCAGTCGAGTTACTTTTCTTACGTAATTCCGGCGACTCTGATGACGAGTCTTTAGGTTTCCACACACAGTAAGTCCCCGGCGTAACTCCTTCCAGATCGTCACTTTCCGAGGAAGAACACGACGTCGTCGTTTCACGCTCTTCGTTAAACAACATACGTAACGGACGTCTTACAACCACTGATGACGTCATGCTCTCATCATCATGATCGTCTAGTAATAAGCTACGGTCAAATAAAGGGTAACGTAAAGGAGTGGTGACGTCAGCCGTGACAGAAGGTGACGTCCTCACTACCGCAAATTCAAACTCTTTTTCTTCTTCTTCTGGGTCTTCTTCTGGGTCATCTTGCTCTTTTTGGGTTACGTAAAACTGGTCGTAAATATCGTCGTTTAGGTTGTTTTGGATGTCGTTTTGGAGCTCTGCGACGACTCGAGCGGCGATATCGGAAAGGTTGTTGTTGTCGGAGGATTGGGTGGTGAAGCTAGGAGATATTGAGCTTAGTGAGTCTAACGCCGGTGATGTTCCGATCATTTTTATATTTTTTATAAAATTTTTGAGAGAGATGAATAATAATAAGTGGGGAAATAGTTGAACGGAAAATGTGTGGAAAGAGTTTTATATGGTTGGAGAATAGGTTACGCGTTTGAGCGGTTCTAGTGGGAACTAGACTTTTTCTTTTTATAAAATGAAATTCTTTTCAACTAAATATTGGTAGTTTCAACTGTTTGGAGATAAGAGTGCTGTTTTACGTTTATGTGGGTGTTTTTATGTGACTTATAATTTATTTTGTAAAGGAGGTTTTGTTTTTTTCTTTGTTTTGTTAACTATAGTGTCGGTCAACCTGATCTATATAAAACTTGAGTTCACATAATGATATGAACGTAACTTAAATCGGGTAAAACTTAGATAAAAAGTCAACATTGCTTAGGTACAGTGCAAGTTTCCACGAGTTGTATCCTATAACATTGTTACAACAAAAAATAAAAAAACACCCTCTTCAACAAGATCATTATAATACACAACTGAAAACCCCCAACAAATTCAGTTTTATTCTAAAAAATACGAATAACTTTGCTTACCCCGGCAGATAACGCCCAACTATGGTACAATTTGACATCCTATAATGACGTTTTAGGTAACTTTGAGGTTTACTAATACCCTTTGATACCAAGGAGCGTATAAGACTGCACCGTGTCCTCTAACCATTAGAAGTTTACTAATACCCGCAGATATTGGAAGTTGGTTTATTATTTTGGTTTTTTCGACAACTAAAGTAAAGCGTATTACTATTTTGAGTTATTAATATATATTTAACCTTCTCATCGTAAAAATGCTCATTGTTATGTGATGATAAAAGTGATGACGTATAGTCTTCATTCGGGTCACGAACCCGATTAATGAACATTATTAACACCCAAGCCCACCACGAGTGGGCTATCATAACAATGATTGGGCTACCATACTAATGGTTTGGGCTCACGAAAGCCCCAAACCCAAATACATTATTTATGGTCTAGATAAGGATCTCTTATTTATGGGATAAAGATCCATAGACCGGATAAGCATTTATATGCCGAAGAGTGAGGAACACGAAATCCACAAGGATTTCATGCCTATATAAAGAATATCATAATTCTCGTTAAAGGTACGATTTACAACCCTAACTCTTCAATACAACCCTAAAACCGATTACTTACTCTCACGCCGGAGGATAATCGTGGGAGACAATCTCACGATAAGCCTAACGGTGTTTGTTTGCTTTCTTAGTGCGCAGGTATCAAGCATTAAGATCTAATTGGTACGAGAACAGGAACCCAAATAAGGAACGCCCAACTTTTGTATCAACAAGTGGCGCCATCCGTGGGACCCTACACTAAGAACTAGAATGACGAAACACAAAAACTCAGGCCAGCGGACTCCGCAGTTGAAAAAAACACGTGGTGACCCCACGAGGAAGAACCATCAAGATTCAACCTCTAGGCAGGCCTCTGGAACAACCAGCGTGCCTGGTCATCAAGCATCGGGCCCAACCCTAATTCTCCCAACGGTAGAATTGCCCGCAGGGACCACCCAGACCACTACGGTGGTCCCAAGCACTGAAGAACTTCAGCGCACTCTCTTCAATACCCCCCATCAAACGGCACCCATCGTGGACAACACTGTGCCGCCAGGCGCGCCTAACCGGGATAGGGGGC
>LBNU01034489.1:57597-75087 GCA_014162995.1 Artemisia annua | reverse complement strand
AATAGTTAATAATTAATATTAAATAAATAAATAGTTAAATAAATAATTTTCTTTTTCTAATAATTTTCTTAAGTCATTAAGTTTGTAGAAATATAATTTTCATATTCATAGTTTTTTATTTCTTTAGTTTCACTTTTTATTTTGTACGTTGACGTTTATTTAAACGTAAACGTATACGTTTTTAAATATAGTTTTATCTTTTTATTTTATTTAATTTGCATTTAAGTCGCTGTAATTTACAGATTTTAACTGTAGTTAAAGTGATTGATTTTGTTTATACACACCCCTTTTCCATTCGACACATTTTGATCTCGAATTCGTTCTACTCAGAATATCACATCTCTTGGGGACATAACGAACCCGGGGAAACATTGTACTCTCCAGGATTTCATTGCATTGTGCTCTAGACTTTCAGGGATTCTTTATTACAGTTATCCATTCACAAGTGGGTAGCTTGCGTGATAAACCTGTTGGTTCTGAGCCAATCATTCACTCAGAGAAAAAAGTGCGCCAAAAACCCTGTGGAATTGGCCAGAGTAAAACAGCGCCAAAGGGAATCAACGAGTACTTACATGGAGCGCTTTAAGGATGAATGTATACACGTCAAGGCGTGTCCTGAAGTACTAAAAATTTCAGGGTTCATGAATGGGATTAATAACCTAGAGCTCATTAGGAAATTAAATGATAAGGTTCCCCAAACCTTTGATGAACTAATGAAGCGCACAAGGTCCTTCGTCCAAGGTGAAGCTGCCGCCGCAGATAGCAAAAAAGGATACTCAAATTACAGACCGCAAGAACAGTCAAGGAAACAATCCAATGACCAGAGCGGTAATCGTAGCAAGAACTATCGCAATGATGGAGGCGCACGTGGNACGTCAAGGCGTGTCCTGAAGTACTAAAAATTTCAGGGTTCATGAATGGGATTAATAACCTAGAGCTCATTAGGAAATTAAATGATAAGGTTCCCCAAACCTTTGATGAACTAATGAAGCGCACAAGGTCCTTCGTCCAAGGTGAAGCTGCCGCCGCAGATAGCAAAAAAGGATACTCAAATTACAGACCGCAAGAACAGTCAAGGAAACAATCCAATGACCAGAGCGGTAATCGTAGCAAGAACTATCGCAATGATGGAGGCGCACGTGGAAACGACAAATATATTCCGTTGATAAAAACTCCAAGAGAGATATTTGCAACAGAAGGCGCAAACTTCCCTAAACCCCCACCAATGCGCACCCCAGAAGGAAAGCGCACAGGGAATGGATATTGTGAATATCACGGACAGAAGGGCCACACCACAAATGAGTGCGACCAATTGCGCCAACTAATTGACAAATTAGTGAAAGAGGGCAGGATGGATCACTTAGTTAGGAACATCAAAGATGGGAAAGACAGACAAAAGACTGTATATAAAAAGGAAGCACCTAAAGATAAAGCTGACACAATCTACATGATACAATCATGGCAGCGCAAGGTCAAGCAAAAAATCAGCCAAAGATTTTCTTCCGGTAATGAAATTTCTTTTCCCACTTTGACTGCGGACAACGCAGTGGCGGAACCACTCACCATCAAAATAAACGTGGGGGGTCATGATATCCATCGAATGCACGTTGATGGAGGGGCA
The DNA here is from genome assembly GCA_014162995.1 of Artemisia annua. Lineage (NCBI taxonomy): Eukaryota > Viridiplantae > Streptophyta > Magnoliopsida > Asterales > Asteraceae > Artemisia > Artemisia annua. The sequence goes on along the minus strand of LBNU01034489.1, from coordinate 73,466 downwards.
TCCGCGGATATAATGTACGAACATTGTTTCAAGAGGTTACGACCTGAGATACGAAGTCAGCTAGTCCCCGCCGCGACATCATTAACAAGCTTTATAGGAGAAAAGATATGGCCAGTGGGACAATTACGGCTGCTAGTTATGGTCGGTAATAAGGAGCACTCGGCAAAAGCTTGGATGAACTTCATGGTGATTAGGTCTCCCTCGCCATACAACGACATCATTGGAAGATCGGGAATATCAGCCATACGCGCAATACCATCCACAGCACATGGGATGCTCAAAGTCCCAGTAGAAGGTGGCATTCTCACCCTCTACAATAACGCTGTGCCACCCGCAGAATGTAACACGGTTACATGCGAAACGACACATACTCCAGAACATAGCGCAACTAAGACACCGAACCTAAAAGTAGCAATCCACCACGATTACCCTGAACAACAGGTATCGCTTGGAGGCTCGCTGTCTGAGAAGGGCAAAGCAGCCGTGTGCGCGCTCCTGCAAAAGAATCTGGACGTCTTCGCATGGGAACCAAAGCACATGACTGGTGTGCCGCGGTCAATCTCGGAACACAAGCTGCAAATCCGACAACGATATACACCAGTAAGGCAGAAAAAGCGCGGCCAAGCTCCAGAGCGTGCGAAAGCCATCTTGGAAGAAGTGCACAAGCTAGTGGACGCGGGCATCATGCGAGAATTCTACTACCATGACTGGCTTTCTAATCCAGTGATGGTTAAGAAGAGCGACGGTAGTTGGCGGATGTGCGTAGACTTCACCGATCTAAACAAAGCATGTCCACAGGACTGCTACCCATTGCCAGAGATAGACTGGAAGGTAGAATCCTTATGTGTATATCCTTTTAAGTGTTTCTTGGACGCATATAAAGGGTACCACCAAATCCAAATGGCAAAAGAAGACGAGGAAAAGACAGCTTTTCACACAAGCCAAGGTGTCTATTGCTACACGAAGATGCCTTTTGGACTAAAAACGCGGGCGCCACCTACCAGCGCTTGGTAGACAATGCTTTTGAAAAGCAAGTGGGCCGCAACCTAGAAGTTTATGTAGATGATCTGGTCATTAAAAGCCATACTGAAGATGAAGTAGTGCGCGACATTGAAGAAACATTCGGAACACTATGAAAGATCAACATGAAATTAAATCCTAAGAAGTGCACTTTTGGCGCTATAGAAGGCATGTTCTTGGGTTACTTGATAGAACCAGATGGCATTAAACCATGCCCAGAAAAAACAAAGGCAGTCATCCAACTTCCTTCACCACGCACGTTGAAAGAAGTCCAATCTCTGAATGGGAACCTAGCTGGATTAAACAGATTCCTATCCAAGTCAGCAGATAAATCACTCCCACTCTTTAAAACACTCAAGAAGTGTACAAAAAAGGGAGATTTTCGTTCGACTACAGAAGCGGAAGAGGCCTTTCAACAGCTTAAGCAAACCATAGCAGCGCTCCCCAAGTTAGTCGCACCCCGACCAGGGGAGGAGCTGATCATGTACCTATCCGCAACTCATGGGGCAGTGAGCGCAGTGCTACTGACAGACAGGAATTCGGTGCAAACACCGGTATACTTCGTGAGCAAAGCACTTAAGAAAACGGAGATTAACTATAGTCCAATGGAAAAATTGGTCTTGGAGTTAGTGTTCGCAGCCAAAAGACTGCGCAGGTACTTCCAAGCGCATCCTATAGTGGTGATCACAGATCAACCTATCAAGCAAGTTATCTCCAAACCTGATGCATCTGGGCGATTGCAAAAGTGGAGTGTATTGCTAGGCGAGCACAACATCTCCTACAGACCACGCACTGCAGTCAAAGGGCAGGTTCTCGCGGACTTCATCATTGAAAAACCGGACACCGAGGATATAGCTCCAGAACCCAAGGCCGAACTGCAAGAACCATGGATTCTATTCACGGATGGATCCTCATGCGTAGACGGTTCAGGCGCAGGCCTTATCCTCACTAACCCAGAAGGAATATAATTCACTTACGCCCTACGCTTTGAATTTACAGCCACGAACAACGAGGCAGAATATGAAGCCCTAATCACTGGGCTACGCCTCGCAACACGAATGGGCGTACGCAACCTGGAGGCAAATGTGGATTCTCGATTAGTAGCCAACCATGTGTCAGGCGAATACGTGGCTAAGGAAGATAACATGATCCAATACCTCGAAAAGACGAAGTCATTAATCCAAGGGTTTGACAGGTTTACAATCAAACAAGTCCCTAGAGGGGAAAACAAGAAGGCAGATGCGCTGAGCAAGATTGCGTCTACAAGTTTTGCTCATCTGTCAAAACATGTATTGGTGGAGATTCTAAAAGACAAATCCATCTCTGAGATGGAAGTATCTACGGTGATAGAAGAGGAAGGCCCTACGTGGATATCTCCTATCATGGACTTCATAAGCAAGGGCATACTCCCTCAAGAACAGAAGGAGGCTCGACGAATACGGCGCACAGCGCAGTGGTTTAAGCTAAGAGATGGTGTCTTATACAGGCGCTCATTCTTGCAACCATGGCTTAGGTGCGTTGGACCCCTTCAAGCGGATTACGTACTCCGCGAGATCCACGCAGGTTCATGCAGTATGCACTCAGGACCACGGTCTGTTGTGGCACGAGCCTTACGGTCAGGATACTACTGGCCCACTATGCACCGTGATGCGCGGGATATGGTACGGAAGTGCAGCGATTGCCAAGTTCATAGACCCATACCGCGCCGACCACAGCACGAGCTAACACCTATCACATCACCATGGCCATTCTACAAGTGGGGAATCGACATCGCTGGACCATTCCCCGTTGCCGCAGGAGGATTGAAATTCCTTATTGTGGCAATAGACTACTTCACTAAGTGGATTGAGGCAAAGGCGGTGGCAACAATAACGGGTAACCAAGTAAAGCGATTCGTATGGGACAACATAGTATGCCGCTTTGGATTGCCCGGAGAAATCATCTCAGACAACGGAAAACAATTCCGTGACAACCCGTTCAAAGATTGGTGTGAGCAACTAAATATCACACAACACTTCGCGTCAGTAACGCACCCACAAACCAATGGTCTGGTTGAACGCGCGAATCGCAGTCTAGGTGAAGGAATCAAAGCGCGTCTGGACAGACACAAAGGAAGATGGGTGGAAGAACTTTCGCATGTTTTATGGGCGCACCGCACAACCATCAAGGTTAGCAATGGAGACACTCCCTTTTCCCTTGTCTATGGGACAGAAGCTGTCATACCGGCCGAAATCGGGATGCCAACTATTCGCACAGCGGAAGTTAACATTGCCACAAATGATGATGAGCGGCGCATAGACCTAGATCTACTGGAAGAAAGGCGTGAACGCGCAGCGATACGGGAAGAAAAAGCCAAGTCAAGGATGAAAGGATACTATGATGCTAAAGTACGAAGCACTTCATTCAGACCAGGCGATTTCGTATACCGCGAAAACGATTCAAGCCGCGCAGAAGATACTGGAAAGCTCGGACCAAAGTGGGAAGGACCTTACGAGGTCATCGAAGCACTAGGAAAAGGCGCGTACAAGTTGCGTGATAAGGATGGCCATGAGCTACAACGCACGTGGAACATTCGCAATCTCAAGAGATGCTATCTTTAGGAAAGGCTACGGCCCCACACATGGATACCTATGCACTTTAGTAAGTGCCCCAATAAAGATCCATGTATTTCTACTTTTTTTTATTTATCTAGATAAGTACTTTCTCTTTTTTATAAAAACTTGCAAGTATTAATTCAAATTCGCGGTTTCTAGCTAACTCCGCGACACATTTTCTTTACATTGTTATATAAATATTATTTATGTTTCAATGTGTTGGTTACATTACCTTTAGCCTACATGGCGTGCATGCACATATTAATACCCACGTTGGTAAAAGGATGAGTTAACCTACTAAACAACTCGTTGAGTAAGAGGGTTGCAAACCCATCAACACCGGATCACGTATCCTTGTTAAACACCCTACGCTCAAGACGTTGGCATAGTTCCCTTGCGCACCCCACGATGGATGCGCAGCACTGCACACTGTGCACGTTTAACAATTTAGGAGCCAAGACTCTTGACTTCTAAAAATGGTATTTGCAGCACGAATGCACACATTTGGGAATTTTCATACACGATTGTGATTTTTTCTAAGTTACAAATTTCATACACGATTATGATCTTTATTTTATGAACTTCATATACGATGATTTTCTTCTGAGTACGCTTTTGATTCTTAGATATATAGCTAAGTACAAATATCACTCAAGTTTTTTGAATATAGAACAACAAGTTCAAATATATTTCTGAGTGATTATAGACTCTATAATCTCCTTTAGCATGACCCCTTAGCAAAGTCAAAACAGCTAAGTGCAAAAGTAGGAATGAACTTCTTATTATCATAAACTACGTGTTTATACATACAAAAATTGTTCATACATGGCGAAATCTAAAAACTAGATGTACGCCTAAGCTGGGAGCTGCTATCACGGTTCGCAGCATCTTTGGCCTCCCCAAGCCTCTTCAGCAGCTCAGCATCACTGGAAGCAACCGTTGGCACACTAACGGGCACTCCACCAGATCTGGGAATTTGCGCAGCACCAACACCGCAAAGGATGGCTTTCCCTTTAACACCCTTCTTCTTTCCAACCTCATCTCATGAGCTTCTAAGGACTCCTTCAAAGGAATCTCCTTTTCAATACGGAAGGGGTTCAGGATATCACGAGGGCGCACATAAATGGGAACCTGCAGCTGCGACTCATCAGGCTTCAAAAAATAATCAAGCTGCTCCTCAGCACATTCGCCTGTATGCCTCGCCAAGGTTAACCCCTGCATGATTACATCTATCGGGTAATCTTGATCGCGCTCCAGTTGCGCGATATGGGGAAGTTCTAAGAGTTTCATCCTCCCCATGGCAGCAACAAGTTTGCCATAGGCATCGGCATTATAACCGGGCACTTGTGTAGCAGGCATATCTAACAGCTTGCTCTCACAAAGCTCCTCTATAGACTGAGACTTACCACGTGCCAGCGCACAGTTCACCACATCCCCAAAAGCACCAGTAACCTCTTGAGACTCCAAAGTGCTCAAGGCAGCAAGTCGCAAACCATGACTAATCAACCACTTGCAAAAGCAACACCATTAGCCTCAAAACAGCTAAGCCAATACATACATGGAAGACTGGATTCAAAAGGCATTAAAGAAATAGAATACTACCTGCGCTCTGCAACGGTTGACAACAGGTGAGTGTACAACTCTTCGTCATACTCAATGCTGAGCTTGCGCAGCTTGCTCTCTTGCTTCTCCAGCGAACTCTGCACAAACTGACGAACCTCATCCAAATTGGCAAGGAGCCTACTCTTGCCTTGCTCCAAGTACTTCAGCGCCCAAAGGCAACTGGTCTTGTACTTCTCAAAATCAGTGCGCTCTCTATCCAGTCCAGCCATAAGCGACAACTTCTCCTCGGCGAGCCTTCGAGCATGCGCACTGGTCGATGCCACTTCAGCATGGGCCTCAGCGAGCTGTTGCTTCAAAAAGGTAATCTCCCCGTCCTTTTGCGCACCAAGGCTACCTTCACCCGCGTGCCTATCCTTGAGCTGAGCAACTAATGAGGCTTGACGCTTAGCAGCAACACTCAACTCCTCAATCAGTTGCTCGGTGGACACCTCCTCAGAAGCCTTAAGCTCATCCCCGTGCATAGAACTCACCAAAGCGACCTCTCCATATGCGCAGTGGTATCATCAGCATCCTCAACGCTGCACAGTAAAGACAACAGTTCAAGAGGATTAGCTAGGGATATATACATAAAAAAAATTAAAAAAAAAATAAGAGAAAGAAAGACATCTACACAAGTTTGGTTACTTACTTGGGGGAAGAGGCCTCAGCCACATCCTTCTCTACAGCAGTATGCGACTCATCACCACCAGCAACCTCCGAGGACGATTCTTCATCACGGATAACACGGCGCCTCCTTCGGGATGTACTCGCGCCATCATAACCACCAGCAGGCTCTTTCCGCTTTGAACCTCTGCTATCCTGCTCAGGTGCATCTACAACCCTCGTAATGCGCACACTGTCTGAGGACTTAGTCACCAACTGCTCTGCGTCAGGGGACTGCGCCCTAGGCTCTGGATGACCACGGATTGGGGTTGCCTCTAAGGCAACATGGGGACCCTCCCCTGACACCTCACCTTCTAGTGCAATTTCCATGACACGCCCCGCAGTTGCATCTAGAATGGGTGTTTCACCGTCCCTCAGGGGGCGCACACCTACAGTCACTTGCTTGGGCTCAGCAAGGTTCACAACTCCAAACAAATCCATCTCTGCGCAACAAAACGCCAAATAATAAAGAAGGTAAGCAAATCTACAAGAGCAAGGAAAAACTTACACTACGAAGTAAAGGAGGAGGACAAATGAGCACCCACCCCGGTTGTTCGCATCCAAAAAGGTTGGCACCTCGTCCGGAAACCCGAAGTAGTTACGACTAATGCCGACGTGCACTAAGAACTCTTCGGGATAGGAGTTTATCGGGATGCGGTTCGTATTTATTGTATCCGCATCACCTGCGTTATATGTCCCGGGGAGTGGGCGCTCATCTCTTGGCAAAGATCCCTGGGTATAGAAATCAAACTCCCATGGGAATACTACATTATCTATCCAAAAGAATTTCTCTCTCCAGTTTCTAAGCGCGTCTATCTTCTTGGTATAGCACTGCAGCGGACCCGTGCGCTTGGAAAAAGTAACCCACCCATTTGACCACGTTGTATGATAAAACGCGCGGAACAAATTTACGGTGGGATTAATCGCTAACAAGCGACAGTTAACCTCAAAATTGGTTATTTTCGCTGCGCCTAAACAGTGCAGCTGGGAAATATGAATGCGATAAAAACTAAGGATATCGCACAGAAATATTGAAAGGGGCACGCGCTGGTTGGCAAACTCAAAGAAGCGCGTGTATACCCCTATTTTCCCTACGGGGAAGTCCGCTATAGACGCATTTGCTCCCGGAATATCCGGGTGCAACGCGAACGGAATATAGTGATCCGAGGTGAAATCACGGAGTTCATCCCCTTCCATATCGGAATGGAATTCGGACAATTGCTTAACCATGTTCAGAATAGAGAAAGGTTACTTGCGCACACACTGAATACCTTCGCAAATGATAATCTTTGATCGAAAGATATTAAGATTCATAAATGGCTGATTAGGGGAATTTTTTCTTTCACTGTGTAAATCACGGTGAAATGAAGATAACCCTTTATAGGGTTACTACTCTCATGGATGATCGACACGTGTCCCCCACTTGCCCTAATCGTATGGAAGGAAAACCAAGAGACGTGACACGTTACACCCTATCCTCACGATTTCTGAGGTATTATCTTGGACTTATTTGGACTAGGTTAATTGCATATCTTTTACGCGGGAAAATTTGAAACTTCCCCGCTACAAGAAGTGTTTTTTGTTCCCGTTATTAGTCTAGCATCCGCGGGTCGTACCCTGCGCATACTAGACTGGGGGGACATGATGACATATAGTCTTCATTCGGGTCACGAACCCGATTAATGAACATTACTAACACCCAAGCCTACCACGAGTGGGCTATCATAACAATGATTGGGCTACCATACTAATGGTTTGGGCTCACGAAAGCCCAAACCCAAATACATTATTTATGGTCTAGATAAAGATCTCTTATTTATGGGATAAAGATCCATAGACCGGATAAACATTTATATGCCGAAGAGTGAGGAACACGAAATCCACAAGGATTTCGTGCCTATATAAAGAATATCATAATTCTCGTTAAAGGTACGATTTACAACCCTAACTCTTCAATACAACCCTAAAACCGATTACTTACTCTCACGCTGGAGGATAATCGTGGGAGACAATCCCACGATAAGCCTAACGGTGTTTGTTTGCTTTCTTAGTGCGCAGGTCTCAAGCATTAAGATCTAATTGGTATGAGAACAGGAACCCAAATAAGGAACGCCCAACTTTTGTATCAACAAAAAGTGTAATTTTAAGTTAGATAACAAGTCTTGATGAGTTCATAAAATTACTATTATCAGCTGTCAGCTGTGTTTTGATGAAAGTGGATGTGAGCCAATTTAATCTTAAATTCTTTTAAAATAAGTTAAGTGATGGAATAAATTTTGTTTAATAAAAACAATGTGAAATTGTTACTCCTATAAGTTATAATTTTATATAAGCTCTCTATCTAATGCAAATAACATTTTATGATTAAGTAAAGCTTGTTTTTAATTAGTCAAATTATTAAAATGCTTTTTAAAATATTATTGATTAATATCAAAACACTTAAAATAAATGAAAATTTGATTCGAAGTATTTCTACTCTATTCATCCCAAAATATAAGTCGACTATGATTTTTTGAAGTATTTTTCTTTAACTTTAACCTTGAATATTTTTGTTTGTATTATATAATACTTAATTGAAATTATACCAATAAAAACATATTTAAAACACAATTCATTTACATATTTTGCATCAGATATTGTATAACACGAAAAAAATAGTTAAAGTCAAAGTTGAAAAATATTCAAAAGTCAAAACATGACTTATATTTTGGGACAGATGGAGTATATAGTTTTACATTAATAAGAACGGGAATAGATTTAGTGAGAAAAAAACTTGAAATGAGAAGAATAAGAAAAAATTGCAGCCACATATTATAAATGAAGGAGAGCAATTTAATTGGAGACGCATATAAGTTTGTAGGTGCGTATGAAATGTGCGATTATAATTTTCTCTCATCCTTCTCATTTTAGTATTTCTTATTTGATCCCGACTAATAAGATCTGGCAATGAATAATTTACATACTTTCTAAAAGTAGAAAAAACTATAGTTATCGACGTATACTATAACCTAATTAACTCAAGTTACAACTACAACTATAGTTCCAGCTAACTTTACAAATAAAACAATTTAGACAATATTCGAGTAATAAGTTTAGTAAGGCTAATGATAATGGTGACTACAGTTTTATGTGATCACCCGTCTACGTTAGCGTCAACTGAGTTTTTCTCTTTTTAAAACTACATCTCAATCACAATTTACTAATGCTAATCGCAATGACGACCGTAACTTTTTTTTTAAATTAAATTTTCATTCATAATTAAATAAACATTACAGTAATAATTCAACTAAAATAATAAAAACATTACAATAAAAGTTAAAACAAACTTTAACTACTAGTCTAAATTGTATCGCTCTTTGATTTTTTGCTTCAAAGCCAAGCACCTCTCTAGTGTTTTTCGGGTCATATGCTTATGAGATTCAGTGTAGTACATGATGTCTTTATACATTTTTCATTGTTTTTGCCATTCATATTGTTCACTTTGAAACTCAAGTTGTTGTCTCTCGTATGCAAGCTTCTGACCATGTTGAGCAAGCCGCTTTTCTTCCATTCTTTCTTCCTTTTCAATAGGGCTGAGCAAACGACCTGAATGGACCGGACCAACCGAGACCGGACCGGACCGACCGCATTCGGTCTGGTCCTCGGTCTTGGATTTTTGGCTAATTCGGGCTTCGGTCCGAACTACAAACCGATTATTTGGCCTTGTTGGACCAGACCGACCAAGACCGGACCGGACTGGACTGACCACATTCGGTCCGGTCCTCGGTCTTGGCTTTTGGACTAATTCGGTCCTCGGTCCGGTCCGGTCGGTCTGGTCCGGTCCTGGACCGATGCTCACCCATACTTTTCAATGTTCAGTTTCTCCAATTCCAATTCATGCTCCTTTATTTTCAAATATGAAGCTGAAGATTCATGCCAAATATGAAGCTGAAGATTCATGCCTTTGGATACATAATGGGACGCGACATCTGACCATTTATAGAGCAACGTCTCATAAAGAGCAGGGTCAACAACAACCGAGGTTGACCCTTGCGAACGAGCAGCGGAGGCTATGCTTTCTTCTTTGCCGCATCCCATCCCATAGGTCGAACCTCATGAACCTCTACATCCTCTGAATCACCTACTTCGTTGTTCAGATCCAAACCAAAGCGTGGTGAGTCACCTGCTTCGTGTGAGGTGCTTTCTGATGTCCTATATATTTTTTTGAAACCACTTGAAAAAATGTGGGATTTCTACCTGTAACACTCCCATTTTTCACTGTTCGCAGCGGATTAAGTGTTTGGGGTATTACTTCATAGAAACAAAGACAAGATATAGAAAACGACTCGAAAAGAGACATTTTTGAAAAAGTTGTTATCATTCATTTATTCATCAGAGTTTTTACAGTAAAAGATATACTTTTACCAAAAGAGAGGTCCCTAAGATACGGGTTTAGACACAAAACTGATGAATGATAACTATACTGGACATTCTCATGTCCAATGCCTCTCCATGCCATGGTTCCTATAGTGCCTAATTACCTAGGATAACATGCTTAAAAGTCAACACGTATGTTGAGTGAGAGTCATAGGTTTAAATAGAAAGTTAGTGAATACAAGTTCCACAGGGTTCAGCTTAAACCCTATGTGTGGAAAAGTATAGTGATAGAAGGTATTTTGCACTAAGCTCATGAACCACACGTTAACAATACGGGTCATGTGGGCTGCAGACCTAACATGAGGAGATGGGAAGGATAACTTACCAAAGTTAATCCTTCAGTGGGTTCAAGTATAGTACTTATTGGTACCACCCAGTGAGGTGTTAATACCAACGGGAGTTGTCAAACTCCAATAGATCTATCAACTATACTCGCGTTCGCGTGGGTAAAATATTCCAAACGATAAGATTCATGAATTTTAGTTATGTAGTAGTGGCAGTTTGTTTACTCGTGCAATAACCAAAGAAAAAGACTTGTATTTGTTTTAAAGCATGTATCCCCCTCAAAGGGTTTGTAAAGCATTTAGAAAGCGTTTAAAAAGTGTGAGGCTATGAAAACTCACCTAGGTCTTATGTTAATTAAAATAGGGGTTTAGATAACTCACTCACGTATCCTGGGTTGGTGTAGGTGTGTGTATGTCAAGTCTTAGTCTAGGTTTCTTAACTAATTATTCTTAGGGTTTATATATATAACATAACACCGTTCGGGCCATCGTAATTCAGAAGTATATGACTCCTCACATGAAGCTCCCTACTATTGTATTATGTTATCAACATATTACCTTTCGGGCCATCATGATTTAGAAGTTAATACTCCTCACACGAAGATCGCTACTATTGAATTATGTTGTTATTAGGGTTTAGTTATAACATAACACCGTTCGGGCCATCATAACTCAGAAGTATATGCAATAATCGTTTGAGGAGCCAGGGCACTTTAAATCGTAAACCCAGCAAACTCGTCAAAACAAAATATCCACATAGTACTCCTCGCATGAAGCTCCCTAGTATTGTGTTATGCTTCTAACTTAAAGTAGGTTTTATATTTTTATGAAAATAGTTTGTTTATACCCTTTAAGTTTTATATATTTACATTTTCTACCCTAAACTTATAAACATATAGCAATTAAGCATATAACCTTCTAACTTTTGCATATTTAGTCCCTATATTAATATATTTTAGAGAAATGGTAAAAATAGTCCCTAAATTATACTAACTTTCATTATTTACCTTATTTACCCTTATCTTTCTAATATTTGCGTAATTAGTCCTTTTTAGTTTATAACTTATTTTAATTATTATCCTAAGGTTTCAAAAGTTTGCAAAATAGGTCCTTACACTTATAAGTTCTAAAGAATGTCAAAAACAGTCCCTAGACTTTATAGTTTCAAGAATTTATGATATATACCCTTATGCATGTAAGGTTTTGTAAAACTAGTCCTAAATGTATCTAAACTATATTTTAATATAGCAACTAGGTTTCTAAGCTTATATTTAGTTAATCTAAGTTCAAATATGTCACCTAATCCAAAGGGTCTTAATCTACAGAATATAAGTGAGGTAGAGAAGAGAGGAGGTGTGAAGAAGAAATGAGGGGAGGCTCGGCTATTTATAGCCCGCGTAGGAGTAGCGAGCAAGAAAAGGTTCGCCATGTGTCGTGGAGGGGAAGGGCTGAGCAAGCAAGGCTAAGGGAGGTGTGGCAGGTATAGGTTATGACAATGACGAGCTATCCATAGCTAGGGGGCTGGTGGTAGGCCGGTTGTGGTGGTAGTGAGCCGAGGGAGGCGGTTTGGTTCAAGGTGGTGACAAGGAGGTGATGCACCTCCTTGCTTGGGTGCTTGGAGGTGCTAGGGTGCTTGATTAGTTATATAGAGGTGCTAGGTTGCTTGCTTGGTAGTTTAGGAATAGTATAGTAGCTAGTTTTAAGGTTTTAGGTATAGTTTTAACCTAGTTTTGTTTAGTGAGAGTTTTAGGTTTAACCTAGGGTTTAGTGCCTAATTTGGTGTCCAATGAGTGTCTAATGACTAATTCTAAGTCCTAGGGGGCTTATACTAAGTGATGGTAGCTTATGGTAAAGATTTGGGAAAGTTAAACCTAGTTTCTGAGAAGTTATAACCTATTTAGGCCTTTAGGGTTTTATGCATATAAGACTTGTACCTAAGTTCTAGGGGGTTGTACTATGTTTTAGGGAGTCTAATATATCCTAGGGTAGCTATTGTCACTTATACCTAAGCTTTAAACACTTTCAAGTTGATTCAGATAGGCAATTAGGGTTATAAAGATAACCGTAAACACATAGGTGCAGTTAGGGTTTTCAGATAAGCATAGTGTACTAGAGTGATAGTTTTCTTAGTGAAAATATGTTTATAACCTTGACTTGACATACCGGGATGTTTACATCAAGTAAACATAGTGTTGGTTGGCTTTGGTAGATACGTGAGCTTGTCTTAGGGTTAGTTAGGTTAATAAGATATAATAAAGCAAAATTTTGGCTCGGGAAAATCCTAAAGGCATTTCTAACCTAGATTGTGCTTAGTGAGGGCCTAACTTAAGTTAGTAAGGCATTTCTAACCTAAGGGGGAAGTTAGTGGGTTGTTACAGTCTCCTATCCTAAAAGAAAATCTCGTCCCGAGATTTAACTAGTGTTAGTGGGTTGGGGTGAGAATAGATGGGGATATTTAGCACAGATTTGATCCTCTCGTTTCCAAGTATACTCTGGTCCTCTTTGGGAGTCCCAGCATACCTTAACGATAGGAATCCGGTGGTGTTATAGATTTTTGACCTCTCGGTCCATAATTTCCACTGGTTCTTCAGTGAAATTGAGCTTATCATCCAATTGAAGCTCTTTTATAGGAACGACTAGTGATTCATTCGATAAACATTTCTTAAGATTTGAGACGTGAAACGTGTTGTGTATATTACTTAGTTCATCCGGCAATTTAAGTCGGTATGCCACTGGACCAATTTGTTCTAAAACCTTAAATGGCCTAATGTATCTCGGACTAAGCTTTCCTTGCTTTCCGAGACGAAAGACACCTTTCCTAGGTGAAACTTTCAACATAACCTTATCTCCGACTTGAAATTCTAAAGGCTTACGTCTTATATCGGCGTAAATCTTTTGCCGATCCCTAGCGGCTTGTAAGCGTTGTAGGATTTGAACTATTTTCTCATTTGTCTCATGAATTATTTCTGGACCCGTAAGTTATACTTCTCCTACTTCGGCCCAGCAAACCGGTGATCTGCACTTTCTCCCATAAAGTGCTTCATATGGTGCTGCTTTAATACTAGTCTGATAACTATTGTTGTACGAGAATTCTACCAACGGTAAGTGTTTCTCCCATCCTTTTCCAAAATCTATCACACATGCTTGAAGCATATCCTCGAGTGTTTGGATAGTTCTTTCACTTTGACCATCGGTTTGCGGATGATATGCCGTACTCATGTCTATCTGAGTACCTAAGGCTTTTTGCATAGATTTCCAAAATCTTGACGTGAAACGAGAATCACGATCCGATATGATAGATATTGGCACTCCATGTCGGGAAACTATTTCCTTGAGGTACAACCTAGCAAGGGTTTCCATATCATCCGTTTTTCATATAGGAATGAAGTGAGCTGCTTTTGTAAGGCAATCAACTATTACCCAAATAGTGTCATGCCCGTTAGATGTTCTAGGTAGTTTTGTGATAAAATCCATCGTAATTCTTTCCCACTTCCAAATGGGAATCTCAGGCTGTTCCAATAAGCCGGATGGCTTTTGACATTTAGCCTTTACCCTAGAACATGTTAAACACCTGCCCACATATCTAGCAATGGATGCCTTCATGTCTGGAAAACAATAGTGTTTCTTCAGATCCTGATACATCTTGTCAGAACCTGGGTGTATGGAGTACTTAGATTTATGGGACTCGTGCATTATTACGTTCCTTAAGTTACCATGATAAGGTAACCATCTCCGACCCTTAATATAACGAGTTCCGTTTGAACGAATCTCAAAAGCCTTATCTATCCCTCGTAAATTCTCAAGTTTATGATCTTTCCTTTCGAGGGCTTCATTATGGGCTTTGAGTATTTGAGAAGGTAGATTCGAATGAAGAGTCATNCCTGATACATCTTGTCAGAACCTGGGTGTATGGAGTACTTAGATTTATGGGACTCGTGCATTATTACGTTCCTTAAGTTACCATGATAAGGTAACCATCTCCGACCCTTAATATAACGAGTTCCGTTTGAACGAATCTCAAAAGCCTTATCTATCCCTCGTAAATTCTCAAGTTTATGATCTTTCCTTTCGAGGGCTTCATTATGGGCTTTGAGTATTTGAGAAGGTAGATTCGAATGAAGAGTCATAACTAATGACCTAACTCTAAGTGGTTTGATTCGTTCTTTTCGGCTCAAAGCATCTGCTACTACGTTAGCTTTGCCAGGATGATAACGAATTTCACAATCATAATCAGCGAGCAGTTCTATCCATCGACGTTGTCTCATGTTCAACTCTTTCTAATTAAGAATATGCTGTAGGCTTTTGTGATCGGTGAAACCCGTGCATTTAGTGCCGTACAGGTAATGTCTCCATATTCTTAGAGCGAACACTACTGCTCCTAATTCTAAATCATGTGTAGTATAGTTTTCCTCATGTATCTTGAGTTGTCGTGATGCATATGCGATTACTTTATCCCTTTACATCAATACAGCTCCAAGACCTCTACGCGATGCTTCACAGTAAACGACAAAATCATCGTTTCCTTCGGGTAATGCTAAGATCGGAGCTTCACACAACTTTCTCTGCAAAAGTTGGAAAGCTATCTCTTGATCTTTTCCCCAGTCAAACTTCCTGTTTTTCTGGGTTAGCNAGTATAGTTTTCCTCATGTATCTTGAGTTGTCGTGATGCATATGCGATTACTTTATCCCTTTACATCAATACAGCTCCAAGACCTCTACGCGATGCTTCACAGTAAACGACAAAATCATCGTTTCCTTCGGGTAATGCTAAGATCGGAGCTTCACACAACTTTCTCTGCAAAAGTTGGAAAGCTATCTCTTGATCTTTTCCCCAGTCAAACTTCCTGTTTTTCTGGGTTAGCTCTGTCAAAGGTTTTGCTATTTTTGAAAATCCCTTAATAAACCTTCGATAGTAGCCCGCAAGTCCTAAGAATTATCGTATCTCAGTAGGATTCGTAGGATGTGGCCAATCCTTAACGGCTTTATTTTTTGCTGGATCGACACGAAGTCCCTGTTTATCTATCATGTGTCCGAGAAATTGCACAGCACTAATCCAGAATTCACACTTAGAGAACTTTGCATAAAGCTTCTCTGTCTTAAGTAGTTCTAGGATTATTCTCAAGTGTTTTGCGTGCTCTCCCTCGTTACGTGAATAGATAAGGATATCATCTATGAATACTATAACAAATTTATCCAAGTATGGTTTACACACCCGGTTCATGAGATCCATGAAAACCGCTGGTGCGTTTGTCAAACCAAATGGCATAACTTGAAATTCATAGTGTTCGTA
>LBNU01034489.1:20988-39908 GCA_014162995.1 Artemisia annua | reverse complement strand
AAAAAAAAAAAAAAAAAAAAAAAAAAAAAAAAAAAAAAAAAAAAAACTATTACACGGCTTATAATTTAAATGAAAACTTTTTAATAATACACGGTTTTAAATTTCTAAGCACAGCTACATGGTTTACCAATTTTAAATGAAAGCTTTTTTATCACATGAAAATGAATAATTAAAAAAATGACTACAAATTGAACCCTTGACTGTTGCATCAAGAGTCACAACAGAATCACAAGTATAATTATTTGACGTTATATACCGTCGCTTTGAGTGAATAGTCGTCTAGTAGTAAAATGTGAGAGTAATTTTTTTGATAAATGATAATAAGGGTAGATATCTTTTTTATATAATAAAACAAAACCCCTAGTGGGTACTTTCGTATTTAGGAAAAAGAATATTTCCTTATTAGGTAATATTTTATTTATTATTTTTTAATTTAAAATTTTAAAAATTTGTTTTGTGGATATACTATACAAGTATAAGATAAAAAAAAAAATATAGATAAGATGCAATACTACACAAGTAGAAGATAAATACAAAAAAAATATAGATAAGATGCAACTAACAACAGGATTAAGTTTTTTAAATGATTATTTTTAATAATAAATAAATATAATTAAAAATCATAAATCAAACAAAACAAAGATTAAATTATTTGTTTTTTAAGAAATAAAAATATATCATTCAAAAAAAATTTACAAAAAAAAAAACCGCGCGTGCGCGGGCATTATAACTAGTATATTCTACATAGCATTCTTTTTTTACCTCCGAATTTGAGATTATTTATATACGAAGTTTAGAGTTAATTACATTTTTGATCCTTGTGGTTTACCGGGTATAATGGTTTTGGTCCAATAGTTTAAAAAGTAACAGATCCTGTCCAGAATCCGACGACCCGTAACAGGTTTGGTCCAAGTTTTTGTTGACCATTAGTATGACCAATTAAGACACGTGAAATGACTAAAATACCCTCATCTTAATAGACTAAAAGTGTTACACCTAGCAAACCATAAGGACCAAAAATGTAGTTAACTCATAAATTTATATAACTAAAAAAATAAACTTTTAACAACTAAAAACTTTTATATAAATTAAAATCTATCTAAAAAATTCTAAATAAATTCCGAATTTTTTTATCGCAGCTAAACTTAAGTAAGAACTAATTTTCTTTTCAGAAAGAAACTGAATTTTAAAACTTAAGAAAATATTTTTAACGATTTAGTAACTAAAAATGCTTTTTAATCTATATACAATACTGAAATACTAAATTTTTATAAAATTTAGAATAGTTATAAAAACTGCTTATAAGTTGAGAGAAATTCGAGAACTAATTTTCTTAAAAAAAAAATCTTTGATTTTCTTAAAAAAATCTCTTTTCTAATTACTTTTAAAAGTTATACATGTTTTTTATACGTTTTATTACACATTTTTATATAAGTTTTTATGCACGTTTTTATATACGTTTTTATATAAACATTTTTATACATGTTTTTATATACGTTTTTATCTACATTTTTATATACTTTTTTGCTATGTTTTTATATACATTTTTATCTATGCTTTTATGTACGTTTTTATATACATTTTTATATACGTTTTTATATAAGTTTTTATCTACCTTTTTATATATGTTTTTATATACGTTTATAAAAACGTAGATAAAAATGTATATAAAGCGTATATAAAACGTAGATAAAAACGCATATAAAAGCGTATATAAAAATGTATATAAAAATGTATATAAAAGCATTGATAAAAACGTAGATATATAAAAAAAATGTATATAAAAACGTAGATAAAAACGTATATAAAAAAGTAGATAAAAACATAGATTAAAACGTAGACAAAAACGTATATAAAAATGTATGTTAAAATGTGTATAAGAACGTGTATAAAATATATGTATATAAACGTGTATAAAAATGTGCATAAAAACTTATATAAAAACGTATATAACAAGTAAGATACATTTTCAAGCAATTAGCCTTTTTCAAAAATATGGATGTATTCGTTTTCAAACTATTGGACTAAAAGTGAAACACCCGACAAANGTTATATACCGTCGCTTTGAGTGAATAGTCGTCTAGTAGTAAAATGTGAGAGTAATTTTTTTGATAAATGATAATAAGGGTAGATATCTTTTTTATATAATAAAACAAAACCCCTAGTGGGTACTTTCGTATTTAGGAAAAAGAATATTTCCTTATTAGGTAATATTTTATTTATTATTTTTTAATTTAAAATTTTAAAAATTTGTTTTGTGGATATACTATACAAGTATAAGATAAAAAAAAAAATATAGATAAGATGCAATACTACACAAGTAGAAGATAAATACAAAAAAAATATAGATAAGATGCAACTAACAACAGGATTAAGTTTTTTAAATGATTATTTTTAATAATAAATAAATATAATTAAAAATCATAAATCAAACAAAACAAAGATTAAATTATTTGTTTTTTAAGAAATAAAAATATATCATTCAAAAAAAATTTACAAAAAAAAAAACCGCGCGTGCGCGGGCATTATAACTAGTATATTCTACATAGCATTCTTTTTTTACCTCCGAATTTGAGATTATTTATATACGAAGTTTAGAGTTAATTACATTTTTGATCCTTGTGGTTTACCGGGTATAATGGTTTTGGTCCAATAGTTTAAAAAGTAACAGATCCTGTCCAGAATCCGACGACCCGTAACAGGTTTGGTCCAAGTTTTTGTTGACCATTAGTATGACCAATTAAGACACGTGAAATGACTAAAATACCCTCATCTTAATAGACTAAAAGTGTTACACCTAGCAAACCATAAGGACCAAAAATGTAGTTAACTCATAAATTTATATAACTAAAAAAATAAACTTTTAACAACTAAAAACTTTTATATAAATTAAAATCTATCTAAAAAATTCTAAATAAATTCCGAATTTTTTTATCGCAGCTAAACTTAAGTAAGAACTAATTTTCTTTTCAGAAAGAAACTGAATTTTAAAACTTAAGAAAATATTTTTAACGATTTAGTAACTAAAAATGCTTTTTAATCTATATACAATACTGAAATACTAAATTTTTATAAAATTTAGAATAGTTATAAAAACTGCTTATAAGTTGAGAGAAATTCGAGAACTAATTTTCTTAAAAAAAAAATCTTTGATTTTCTTAAAAAAATCTCTTTTCTAATTACTTTTAAAAGTTATACATGTTTTTTATACGTTTTATTACACATTTTTATATAAGTTTTTATGCAAGTTTTTATATACGTTTTTATATAAACATTTTTATACATGTTTTTATATACGTTTTTATCTACGTTTTTATGTACATTTTTATATACTTTTTTACCTACGTTTTTATATACATTTTTATCTACACATTTATGTACGTTTTTATATACATTTTTATATAAGTTTTTATCTACCTTTTTATATATGTTTTTATATGTGTTTATAAAAACGTAGATAAAAATGTATATAAAGCTTATATAAAACGTAGATAAAAACGTATATAAAAGCGTAGATAAAAACGTATATAAAAATGTATATAAAAGCATTGATAAAAACGTAGATATATAAAAAAAATGTATATAAAAACGTATGATAAAACGTAGATAAAAACATAGATTAAAACGTAGACAAAAACGCTTATAAAAATGTATGTTAAAATGTGTATAAAAACGTGTATAAAATATATGTATATAAACGTGTATAAAAATGTGCATAAAAACTTATATAAAAACGTATATAACAAGTAAGATACATTTTCAAGCAATTAGCCTTTTTCAAAAATATGGATGTATTCGTTTTCAAACTATTGGACTAAAAGTGAAACACCCGACAAACCACAAGAACCAAAAATAATGTAGTTAACTCTTTTATTTAACAATATAGATGAAAAGACAAAAATGCCCTCAGATTTAACGGTCAAAATTGGTCAATCTAACGGTGGACCAAAAATTGGACCAAACATGTTACGGGTCATCGGATTCTGGACAGGATCCGTTACTTTTTAAACTATTGGACCAAAACTGTTATTGGTACGTGGTTTTGCAACCTTGCAAAAGTTTTACTTCTCAAGGGATCTTGAGAAGCTTGCAATCCCCACCAGGCAGTGTATCTGACCGATCTAGTATAGTGAGTGGCAAGTACCGGGGGATTGATAGTTCTCTCGGGGAATAGTGTTCGTTAGGATTGAAAGCTATGTAAATGATGAGACGAAAAGTGTACCCGTTTTAAGGGGTCATTTAAGCCCTAATTCGAGTAAATATGATCAAATATTGCCCTAAATCGTTCCTTTTGTCATTTTAGGTACTTTTGAGAAGAATTCTGGAAAACATGCATATTTGGACGTTTTTGGAGCATAAAAGTGAAGAAAACGACAAAGTCTCAAAAGAAGCTGGATTTCCTACCTGACGGCGTCTGAGTCACAAGGTGACGCCGTCAGCCAACGTTGACAAAAGAGTGAAGTCAGATTACACTAGACGTCCTATGAAGAAAACAAGATGTTTTCACCTGACGGTGTCAGGTGTTAAAGAATGTAGGCCGTCAGGTGTTAATCTAAAGAGTGACGGCCCAGAGCAATTTAAAGGGTGACGGCGTCAGAAGTAAATCTAGGCCATCCGAGAACCCTAATGACGGCGAGCTGACGGCGTCAGAACCTGTAGCCTGACGCCGTCAGAATGTAAAATCTATATATATTTTCCTAATTTTCATTCATTAGTGTGGAACTTTTGGTACAAGTTTGGGATAAACCCTAAAGACGATTTTAGCTGTAATTTCAAGGGTTTTTCACCCTTGAAACCCTCATGTTCAATTAAAGATAAGTCCTCACTTAAATTAATCAATATGTCTATGTGTTGGTTAATTATATCTTATGCTTGTCTTTTAATTAACATGCTAGGCTAGATTTTTCTTGTGCTTGCTTAGATCTAATGAAACCTAACTATTAATTATTGGTTGATTGGTGTGTTATTACTTTGTTGGGATGAATGTTTCATCAATGTTAGGCTTAAGAAAACTGGCAATACTCCTATATGGTAACATGCTTGAACGTCTTAAGAAACATGTAACTAAGGCATACTAGGTTATTAAGGTAGTATTTAACGCATGAGCCACTGTTTACAATCCCTATGATTATGTGTATGCATGGTTGTAAGAGGAGATAAGAGCTCATAGAATTGGGGAGATATGTATGCCACCCCATGAATTGTTAAGGAATACACCCGCCATCCACACAAGTAATACATACACCAATTAACCGGTAAAAGATAGTTAGGGAGTAAGGAAGTCTAAGTAAACACATTTGTCTCCATATAAGTTTTCACAACCTTTTATTTTCTTGTTATTTTATTTTTATTGCAATTGTAGTTTTTGGGTTAGTTGACTAGCAACTTATTCCGCCCACTCCTCCAATACCCGAGATTTTACTTGCTTTCCAAAAAATACAAAAATACAAAAATAATCTTCCTTCACCTTTAGACCTATTAGAGTAGTTTTTCTATCCTAACGAACACTATTCCCTGTGAGAGAACGATCAATCCCCAGTACTTACCACTACACTATACTACACTGACCAGGTACACTGCCTGGTGGGATTGCAAGCTTCTCAAGATCCCTTGAGAGGTAAAACCTGTTGCGTGGTCGCAATCCTACGCACATCAGTAAACTAGGCCTAAAGGTGAGGGATGATTCTTTTTGTATTTTTATATTTTATGGAAAGCAAGTAAAAATCTCGGGTATTGGAAGAGTGTTTACTTAGAATAATAAGAAAATAAAATTGGTGAACTTCTTATAGTGAGAAAAGCGTGTTTACTTAGATTTCATTACTCCCTAGTTATCTTTTATTAATTAATTGATTTGTCACAATTGCGTGGATGACGGGTTGCATTCCTTAATACCATTCGTGGGGCCGTGTACGATCTTCCTCAACTCTATAAGCTCCTATCTCTTCCTATGACGACACGTTTAGTATCTTATCATAGCCTCATTAATAGTTACTTATGCATTAAATACAATAAATAAAACCGTAGTACACATCCGATTATGTTACAATTCTCAATTTCAGGTCATTTTCCCAAGTCTCGACAATTTACTATTCACAGATTTCAATTCATCAATTACTGTTGTCCCACTTTCATCATTGTTGGAAATTTTCATTGGTGGTTTACCTGAAAACATCCGTGGAGATGTGATTTCTTTTGACCCACACACACTGGACGAGGCAATCAGGATGTCTCAGAAACTTATGGCTCAGATTATAAAGAAAAGAGCGTCTGCAAACAACAACAACAACACCAACAACTACCGAAACAACAACAACTACAATAATAACCAAAACAATACCAATCATAACAACAACAACAACAAAAGAAAGTGGGACAACAATCGAGGTGACAATGCTACTCAAAAATCACCCAAGAGACAAGAGGTTGCTAAGGCCTATACTGCAGGGCAGAATGAAAAGAGAGGTTACACTGGTACCTTACCGAAATGCAACATATGTCCACTTCATCATAACCCTGGGAATTGCCCTAAACCTTGTGGTAACTGTAAGAAGCTTGGCCATTCGACTAGAGAATGCAAATTCCCTATAATTGCAGGCAATCAGGGACCCCCAGTGACGTGTTTTGGCTGTGGAGAGAAAGGACATTTTAGGAATGATTGCCTATAACAAGGAAATCAGGACATGGGAACCAAGATGGATTAACTCGAGGAATAGCGTGTGTTGTTAAAAGAGAGCCCGCCGGGACATTAGCAACATCAAGGACAACAACAATGCTTAAGACAAGAAGGAGTTCATGTTATGATATATAAACCGTAGTTCGAGCCCTCTAGGGTTGTATCTTTCATTTGTACTTTCCGTAGGTACGTTGACATAATCTGGTTGTAATAAGCACTTTTCCCATCCAATGTAATATCTATCTTTTGTTATCTCCGCGATAATCATAACCTTCGTTTATTCCATTTTCTGTTCCAATTGCTCAATTTTCAATCGTTTCGCAACATTATGCCATTGTCTTAGCAGGGATTAGGCCGATTTCATTCTTGACGGATTAGTAAACTATTATCATTCCATAAGATTCACCCACGTATCCAATGAACCATTTAACGAATTATATTCCAATTAAGTTATTTTATCACCACCCAATAAATTGATTTTTCTGTTATTTTTATCAAGCATTTACTACCATTACAGGAAACAATTTTCATGATAACCTGAAAAGAATTATCTGTGATACCATTTTTCACAACAACACGTTGAACACAATCTAAAACTTTTGAGAAAAGTAACGCTAGTTGACTAAATCAAGCATCGCATCATTTGTCCTCAAGTATACATAACCTGATCACCTATGTATAATTCAGGAAGGATTATGCCATGAAGAAAATAGTCACATTTTCATGAATTATTAACAACAATCTTCATTCAAAAGCCTTGTAAACAAATAGAAGTTTTCATGAACATCCCTTTCGACAAACCCTCTTTGGATACGTACACCGCTTGTCACTCATTCAGCCATTAAGTTGGATATTTCCATTGATTTCTCTAGGAGAGACTTCCATATAAGCCAGCAAAATCATAGACCGTGAGGTCAAGCAGTTGAAACAAAGTCGAATTCCTATCATGAAAGTTCGCTGGAATTCTCGAAGAGGTCCCGAGTTTACTTGGGAATGGGAAGACCAAATGCGACTCAAATACCCACATCTTTTCACCGAGTCTACTTCAGAGACCAACACCAGCTGAATTCAGGGACTGAATTCCTTTTTGGGTGGGCAACTGTCACAATTCTCAATTTCAGGTCATTTTCTTAAGTCTCGACAATTTACTATTCACAGATTTCAATTCATCAATTACTGTTCATCATTCCAAAATTCATCATTTCATGTAAACTAGGTTTACGGGTATTCATTTTTCATAACCGGGAAGGGTTAACCATGTGATCATGAGACATCTTTCATAACACATTTCATAGACTAGGGTTAGTCTACATATCATCACTTCATCATGTGCATTCTATTCCACTCATAAGTTATATATTATTTTAAATTACTTATATGTAATTATAAATAAACAATCACAAGTGATCAATAAAATGTATCATCACACCAAACAATCCACACTATGGCACTAATATTTTTATAAACTATATATATTGCCACTAAAATTGTAAAAGTGATTTATTTTATATTTTAAGAGTTTGTATATTTTTAAACCTTCATTTAAATTAAATTATAACAATATTTGTACCAACCAAGCAATACCTATCAAAACACTCAATGTTTGCAAAAATTATATGTTATAATTTTTATGACATTATTTTGTCACGTTAGTTTCAATAAAAATCTATTTTTAATTAACCCGGTACCCAAATACGCTAAACCGCTCAAACTATACACTAAACGGTACCCCGTAAACAAGTTATATCAAAAATTATACCCAAAACCAACCACACCCTTGAGGTGGCCGGTTTTGGTGTGTTGTATACAACACATGGCACCAACTTTTCATAAACCATCACTATATAAAGCAAAAACAACTACCTAGCTACTATTACATGCAAACTACTCTTGAAAAAAAAAATTATATACTCCCTCCTAGCTCGAACCCACGGCATCATCAAGAACAAGAGGAAACAAGAAAGATTTTTCAAGATCAAGTTCACATAATCATTTATTAGATATCTATTACAAGGTTTTGAAATAGAAACCTATAGATTTATTAGGTTTTTCTAAAACAACTAATCACCACCACTCCAAGTAAGTGAACCAAGATATTTTTCATAATATTACAATGATTTTACAATGTTCTTGTCATTTTATTTACACATGCAAGTTGATATGTAAATCATACCACTCTATTTATGTTTTTACAATTTTTATGAGTTAGAAATTATATTAAGAGAATATTGGTGAAGAGGCTTGTTTGATGACATTAGGGACCCCATGACACCCTAAGAAGGTGTATGGTAGTTTAAGGGAATTTTTGAAGTTGTTGGAGTTGGATTGAGACAAGAAACAAAGTGAAAATAGCATTTTTGAAACAATATTATCATGCTGTCCATTTTTGTAAAGTTCAGAAAACTCAGTAGACCATGAATAAATTTTGATTGAAGATTTAGAAAATATTTTCAAAAACAAAGCTATGGGCGAAAGAACGGGTAAAAACGGGTTTATAACGAAAAAGATACGATAAAAACAAGTTACACATATTTTCTTACATTTTCAGAAAAATATGTTGCTGATGTACTAAAGTATTTCATGAAAACAGGACACTAACCCTCATTAAAATGCACCGACTTGTTAAAAATGTGTTAGTACTTGTTAAGAGCAAACCGGGGATATAAAATTCTTAAGAAACAGACTTATAACGAAGGAGATACGAATTTTTGAACATGAATATTTCACATAAATATTTCACATAAATTTTGACAGCATTTACACTTGGTATATTTTCAAGTGAAACAAGAAAATTCACAAACGCCCATGTTTGGATCAAATTTTCCGTCAATAGACTCATTTCTGGAGTCGGGACACCAAGGAACAAAAGTTAGACCACCTGGCCTAGTTTTCAAATCAATTAGCCGTTTGTCATTTGGACTTAAAACGAGTAAACTACGACCATCCAAACATTCACAAAAACTGCCCAGAAATGACAGTTTTAGCCTAAATGCCATACTTTTCGACCGTTTATCTTAAAATCTAGACGCAATGGGTAAAATTTCACTACTGAACATATTTAGATACTGTAACAAGCTTTCCAAAAATGCTGAGTTTGTCCCCTAACTCTCAGTACACACTGTTTTGCGACTAGTTTTCCGATGCCACTTTTGGCCGTCTTCAGAAATTAACAAGTATTATATTTTACGACGAAAAGTTATATTCTCACAAGTTTTCACCAAACAATTATCATAGAACATCGTTACACCATATATACATGTAAAATACAATATGACTTAACACGACAACATAAAATATAATTTTCGACGATTATACATGTTTTTAAAATAATACGAGTGATATAGATAACATATCCACTTACATTCATGACATCATTATATATAATCTAAATTAGATTATATTCATTCATATTAGGTTGCGGATAAAGATCGCACCTTGTGTTCATTTCATTCACTTGTCATACTATCATCCATATCAGGTGAGTTTTCATAGCCCCGTCTACATTTTTATTGTTTTCAAATCCCACGGGGGAGAATACATTGCACCATTTTCCATACGGGCCTAAGTATCAAATTCATGTACATTGCTTAAGTTACCGCATTTGCCATGTTAAAGTCCCCTATTTAGTACATCATGAACCGTTAATTGTGAGCAAGCGAAGGTGAGTGAATAGATCTATTGAGGGTGACGCCTCCATCCGCGTTGGTATCACCAACAGTCAAACGGATGCATTTCATTTCATACATTCAGGGTGTTTGGCAAAGCACTTCATTTGGGGCATTTTCATTAGTCTAGCTTCGGGGTCATGAGCTTAAGGTTTATTGTACAATTTTTCATGAGACATATGTCTTGCACATTATACTTGAGGTTACCGTATAACATTCATTTTTATAAACCTATGATTTCTCACCAACATTATTGTTGACCATTTTAGCAATGTATTTTCAGGTAATTGAGACATCATGATGACATGCATTTTGGACATACTTGGAGTCGCGGAGTCGACGCGTCTCACCTTTTTATTTTCAAGCACTTATGTTTTTTTGAACGGCGGGTTAGTTGTTGGCTCGAGTTAGTGTCGCATCCTCGGGCAGAGATACCAACCGCGAGCCTCTCCTTAGGGGATAACCCAATCCTATTCCCGATTCGCCTGATCATTAGAGCTTGTAGTTCTGATTGGCTCAGAAACGGTCAACAAAAGTCAACCAAGTAATTGGTCAACTAAGGTCAACTATCTAAGAGCTCAATGCAAGTGTCCAAGGAGTATAGAATATTCCCGGGTCGTTTATTCCCCAGTGAGGTGTGAATTGTATTAAAACGGATTTGTGATCGGGTGATTTTGAATGGAAAAGGTTTTGAGTGATTGAATGATTACACTAAGGAAATACGAATGAAAATAACTAAAACAAGCTATATTGACGAGAACGTAAATCAGATTTACCTAAAAGCGTTAAGAAACTTGAAAATCGAACGTTTAAATTAAAAACTACGTTAACGTACAAAATAAAACGCGAGTTTAAAGAAATAAAAAAAACTACGGATATGAAAATTACATTTTTACAAACCTAATGATAAAAGAAAATTATTGGAAAAAGAAAAATATTTTTTACACTATTATATTAATTATTATTAATTAAAAACTATTTAAATACTAATTATACTAATTTAAATTATAATAAATAGTAAATGGAAAGTAAAAATTCTAAAACTTTTTCTAAAAATACTTAATACTATAAACAAGCTAGGAAAATTATAAAAAGGTATAAAAGCTTAAAAGTAAGCAGAAAAATAAGCTGATTAAGCTTATTAAGCTAAAAAGGGACTAGATTAGTATAAAAATAAAAAGTGAAAACAATAACACTAATAACACACTAGGGCAGATGGTGCACCCCTTGGGTTTGAGGACTGAGCCAAACAACCAGAGTTCGAATCCCTCCAACACCCTTTTTCACAAATTAATTTATTTTTGATTTTTCTTTTTGCAAAACTACTTTAATACTGATAAAAAACAACTTTTAAAAAGACAACATTTTTAGATTACCCGAATAAGCACTGTGAAAGCTTAAAGTTATCACAGCTTAGGCTTTTTAAGCTCAAATGGATATTTAAACTTGAAAAGCTCTCTCAACAAGCTAGAAGCTAAAACAAAAGATAAAATAAGAATGAACAAGTTACATGAACTGGAAAGAATTGAAATAACTAAATAAGCTCACAGAATAAGCTTGATAAGCCAAATAAGCAAATCCAATATACCTGAATAACCAAACAGGCTTATGGCTACTTTGGAGGCTAATTTCAGCTTATACAATAAGCTAGAGAGTGGAAGTAGAACTAGGAACTAACAAGCTTTGCCACTGAGCTTCCCAAAAAGCCCTATGACTCAAGCTAAAGCCCACAAACAAACTCACAAGGAGCTTGTAAACTCAGCTTCAAACACTGATGACTCAGTGTTGAGGTTGAATGGTGATGAGTTGATGAGCAAAAATAAGCATGCATATAAGCAGCAAAATGAAAGATAAGCACATGAAAATGAATTATGCCAGAAGGGCTTCTAGAAAAACCAAAGTACACAAGCTAAAGCTAGGTAATGAAATTTGCACAAGCTCAAGAAAGTAGCTAGCAAGACTGTGTGCAGGGCAACTTTACTGAAAATAAGCTCAAAGATAAGCACCAAAAAGCAGTTTAGATGCCCAACCAAAATTCATGAAAAATACTANCAAGTTTATTCAAAAATTTATTACTAGAAATTTTGACTTTTGAGATTTTCTTGAAAAGTTGACTAAAATGAACTTTGATTGCTTCAATTCAACTGAAAATGAACTAATAAGCTGCTACTAGACTAAATTGAGTAACCTTAACAACCATTACAAGTATCTAGGTGATTATGCAAACTGAAACTCCAACAGTGAACATGAAATGAGGTTTTCAAAGAGATTTTGACTTTTTCAAGAACAAGCTCTGGTTTTTGTTGTCAAATTAACCTAATAGAACCTATAGTATCATGCTTCAACTCTTAGCTAACTTTAAAACTTTCTGAAACACACTGAGTTCACAAGATCCAAACACTCCTTTATATGGGTTGTTTTGAGATTTTCAAAAGAAAGGACTGAATTTAGCTAATAAACTGATTCATAGAGACATGAAATGATGTTTTGAGACTAATGAAACACATAAACCTCACTCTAAACTACAAATACCCAAGAACCCATATTATACTTAAAATAGCAATTAGACTAAAAAATTTGGCACAATGTAATCTAATTAACAAGTACCAAATATTCAGTGTGAATATAACTTAAATACACCTAAGAAACACAAATTACCATAGATAAGCATAAACCAAATACAATTACAGTGAAATGCAAAATTTTAGAAATAAGCTTACAAGTTGAGTCCAACTGAGAAAATGGTACATAGGCCAATAGAACACACCCTAATGTCTCCCATGAGACTCTAAAACCATGCAAATCCAAATTCCACAGGCTCCTTTGCTTTCTTCTTCATTAAAACTTAATTTTTTTATTTTCTATCTATTTTTAGTGATTTTTGATTATTTTTGGTAAACTGAATTAAAGCAGGCCAAAAGACTTAGGAAGCTTATAAAAGCTTTACAGTAACTTAAGTGAGCTTATAGGATCAATAAACAACAACTTTTAACCACTTTTAAATAAAAATGAGAATTTAATGAGAAAATGCTAAAACTGAGTTTGACAAGAGAAACTGAAATTAAGATTAAAGGAAGATTAAACTACATCAAAAGGACTGATTACAACTATCTTCAACTAAGTTATTCAACTGAGAATGAAATTTAAGCTTAAACGACAATACTAAACTAAACTACACTACTACTACTCTACATGCCTCTCTCTTCAATTTTTCTTCACTTTTAAAGACCCATGAGGACTTCTGAACTTTTCCCACTTCTATGTGAGCCGTTGGATGGCCTTGAGTCAATCCCAGCCTTCAAATTATTTTTGGCGCGAAATTGGGAATAAGCACATGGCAGTTAACTTGTATAAATTTTAGACCAATTAATGTTTCTTGGATGTTGTGGAGGTATAAGGGAACATGGAATGGGTTTGCTGATGTGGAGGAGGGGTGAAGGGATGGTGTTTGCAGGTTTATCACGTGGGAGGGAGGAAGAAGGAGGTCAATTGGGGTGTTTGACTGGGATTTATAATAACCGGGGGTTTATTATTAGGGGGATTTTGGGCTGGGGTGGTATTTGGGCCACAGGGTTTGGAAAAGGAAATTGGGCCAAGGGGTGTAATAAAGGGCTTGGGGTTTTTATGGTTTTGGATTGGATTAGTGTTATGTTTATTAAAGGGCCGTTTGGTTTAGGTAATAACACAAGGGCCATTTTTGTATTTTTACCAAACATGAGGGACTGAATATGTAATTTTTCCAAAGTACTCATGAGGACCAATGTTGCCAAACTCCAATAACATAAGGACCACAATTGCCATTTTTTCATTTTGACACCCGAGGGACAATTGCATTCCCAAAGTTGACTGGGGCTAAACTGTAAGTTTCTAAATTCACCCAAGATTATTTTGCTAATTATTATTCGCCAAGACTTGGGTTGTCTGTTTTTTCTACTATGATTAATATGTTCTCAGGAGGACTAGTTTTGTCATATATATTTAGATATGTTTGTGGTTGGTACTTTTGAAATCTGCCAAATTATTGCAACTTTTGTTTACGTTTTTTCACTACGTATTTTTAATACGTTTTGCTATTCTATAACACATAAAACACGATCCTGGAATTTTCACTTATTTGATGCATTTGAGTGTTTTTGTATGATTTTGGAGTTTATAGTTAGACTAAAATGAGGAGTTTTGCGCACTCATCAATCCCCACCACTAAACTATTGGCTAGTCCTAGCGAATATTTTTGGAAAATTGGATGGATTTTAAACTCTTTACAAAGCCATCATTCTGGGGTAGCGAGTGGTTTATGTTCAAGTAAGACCAAGTACAGCCGATACCAAGTGATTTTTTAGCAAACCAAGCTGTAAACGGATGTTGATTTGTTTTACCTGTAGCCGTTTGCTCAGGATAGCCACCTTAGATAAATTATGAAGTATCTACTCTTGGTGAGCTGATACCAATTATGTGTTATTCCAACGCCTTTTACCGCACAACAGCATAAATTTTGCGCTAGAATCTTCACTAGTAAGATATGGTTGGAGTCGTTACGATACAATTTTTGCATACTGTCAGCGCTAAGGATTTGAGATATCTTTACCAAGAGCCGTTTGCTCTGGATGAGCCAATCCTTTTGCGGTTAGACACGGGCGGACTGTAACACAAAAAAAAAATTTTTGGTCAAAATGGGGGTATTGCCTAAAAGTATAAATGTGATCAAAATTCGCAGAATTTCCCCCACACTAAACTGATATTGTCCCTCAATCTTCAGAGTCCGGCTATTAATTGCCGAATCCTTGAACGTAAAATATTTAGATTGAGGCAGTGTGGGCAAGATCATTTTGAAAAGGAGTTAGCGATATTAAAGTCTAAATAGAAGCTATCACTTCTTTTTAAAATGATGATGTGATTTTTTTTTTTTTTTTAATATATAGTATATAACACAGCCAGGTAGTAATGACCCCCACACTTAGGGTGAAACCCATATGAATGCTATGTTTTGTTACCGGAGTCGTAGCCTGACTTTCGACCTCCGAATTCAATTGTCCTTGGGGAAAGCACTGATGTGGAAGAACAATCTCATCGGACGTTTCATTCAGATGTTTGGCAAATTGAAGCAGTGAAGTTCCACTCGTGAGATATAATCCCTCCGGCTCAAGATATCGGTAAATGGAATGCGGGTCAAAGATAATGTCTTCATTCGAAGGATGAAAACAGGAGAATCACCCTGTAGGTGAAGAAAAGGAAGAAAACCTGAGAAAGATAGAATCTTCATATCATAAGAAACAGAGACATCAAAAAATATAAGCTGAGTTTGGATTCAAGGGTTAGCCAAAACTCCCGGGAAAGGCGAGTGGGGGGAATTTTCTGAAAATTCTCATGATAGAGAAGAACATAACTCACCCGGGCTAATCAATACTCCGGAGTGAGATCATGAATAATGAATGAGATGAGTTCACCGGAGAAACTCTCATAGACGGAATTTCACAATATTGCGAAATATGATCATGTTCCATTAATGAGCTCATCACTCCTCATCGATAGGATATAATTGTTAGATCAGTGATTCAGATTTAATATCAAATAGATGGATTGGATGAAGTCGATTGACTGTAATTCAGGAACAAAGGTGATAATCTCCTTGTGGACTGTTGGGATAAGAGTGAGTGACGGGAAATCATGTCTATAAGCAAGACTAAATAATATTCCTAGATCTGGCTTCAAGCTAAAAAGAGATCATTCGTCCATTCACTGCTAGGAAATGGATAAGATTGAGTGATCTATCACGCGAACATCCTCAAGAGGTGAATAGCATCATCAAGAAATGTGGAATCTGATGGCCTCGAACCAACACAACATAACGATTCCTCCAATAAAGAGCACAATCTTCGCTAGAATCAAGGAGAAGTTTCAAATTGATCTTTTAGAAACATACAAAAGAAGAAGGGAGAAAATCACACATATGATCAAAAGTACTCTGTGACTATCCTGGGAATTCAGGGACAAATAGGATATTCAAAACACGATAAGAATTTATGAAATAACGTAAAACCGATCCTTTTCAGGACAGCAATGCTAAGAATAGCTCAATACCCAACTGGTCAGGAGAGTGAGTGTGACTTTGGGTGGTGATCAGCAAGTTGATTGAGATGGAACTCTCAACATGCTAGGAAAAGATAAAAAATCAATGATGAAACTTGATGAAGATTATTATAAAAATGAAAGAATATCAGGGTATCATATCATCACCTGATCATACCAGGAATGAAACGGAATCGAGAGCTAAGATCAAAAAAAAATGAGGCAATTATATATCATATTTGCATGTTGTCTCTAATAGAATTTTTCAAAAGGCATCTAATGGGAAATTTATATAATTAGCAGCATGCTTACTTCGCTAAAATTCTCGACGGATTTTGGTTATCTTGGGAGTGCTTTATCCTTTTAATCTTTCACTAAATCCAAAGATCAAGGAGAAGGAATTTAATGAGGAAGATGGCAGAGGTCGAGTGCCGTGTATATATTGGTTACTGTGGAAGGTATGGTCTGGACGAAGAGTGAATATGCTAAAGGAATGGACTTCCTTGTTTTGACACAGAGTAAGAACTGTGGCACCTCACAGAATGACAAAGTAAAAAACTGCTTAGACTCAGAATCGGTGATCATACAGAAAAGAAATAGAAGACAATAAAAACAAAAAAACGTATCAGAATTGATTACCAAAAAAAAAAACAGGAGGGAACTGTATCATAGAAACGATGGATATTAAATCGTCTTGACACATACCAGAAATCATATAGGAATAGAAAGAGAGAACTCCAAAATTCAAAAGGAATAAACATATGAAAAATATCAATAGAAAGATGGATGGCGATAGAAATAACAATAAAGAACATGGGTATAGGAGAAAAGAGATCACTGGTTATGACAGACCGTAATCCCGACTCTACATGCAAACTGGGGAATTGCCACATTATGAGGGCCACCACACTTGGCAATAAAGAAGGTGTGGGGTGAGACATAGACACGATAATGGTACAGAGGGTAGGGATAAAGAATAAACATAGATAACGAGGGGATGAGAGAATATTTTTGGGAAATATAGATGGAAATTAATGAGAATACATAACAAAATCAAGAAAAGGAAAATCCTTTGGCAACCGTCAGTCAAACGAATTAACTTCTACGACTTATATTGGATTTTTAAAAGAGCTGAATATGGACAAGGCTAATAAGAGTAAAAATAATAAACAAATAGACGTGAATAATCACAAATCCATAATCTTCAAATACGTTTGAAACTGCACACAACAAAAATCCCGCAGCAGAAGATGAGAAAACAGTCAACAAAGTCAACCAACGGATTTGGCAACTAAGTAACCTATCGTAGAGATACATGTCAAGTGTCCAAGGAGTATCAGAATATTCCCCGGGCGTTCATAATATCCCCAGTGAGGTGGAATATGATAAATGAAACCGTGTTTGTGATCGGTGACATTTGGACGTAAAGGGTTGAGTGATTGAACTAAGGAAATGTAAATGAAAGCTTAAACAAAGCTATACGACAAGACTGTGAAGAAATGCCCTAAGAAAAGTTAACAATCGAAAAAACCGAAAAGATTAATTAAAAACAACGCAATGTAATAATAAAACAGCGAGATTATATAAGAATAAAGCAAAGGATATGAAAACTTACTTTTTAGAACCTACAAATATAAAAGAAAATTATGGCAAAGACAATATTTTTTACACTATTATATAAATTATTATTAAACAAACTATTTAAATACTAATTAAACTAATTTAAATTATAATACATAGTAAATGAAAGTAATAAATCAAACTTTTTCTAAAATACTTAGTAGTATAAGAATAGCTAGGAAAATATAAAATCAAAAGTTTACAGAATAGCTGAAAAATAAGCTGAAAGTTCTAATAAGCAATGGAAAAGGTAAGTTATAATAAATGTGGAAATCAAAACACAAATCACACATAGGGGGGAGATGTGTGCCTGGGTTCATGGTGATTTGTCACTATAACAAGAGGTCAGGTTCAAGTCCAATTGAATTTTATCATTTATTTTTCTTTTGATTTTTTTTTCTGTTACAACACTATAAACCAACTAATTAAGCATTTACAAAGAAACTTTATTAAAAAACCTCCAAGATTAAGCTTGGAGCTTAATCCCAACAGTTGGGCAAAATAAGCTCAAATGGATTTTAAATGCTGAAAAAAACTTATAATAGCCTAGGGCTGCAAACAATGTACAAAAGCTTAAAGCTAGTGAGAATAATCAAATGAGCTGAAAGTACAGAAAGCTCCTGGTAAGCCTAAGAAGCAGACTGAGCACCACTCAATCTAATACAAACAGATTTATGTACTTTTTGGAGCTAATTTCAGCTTAGTACAACGCTAGAGATGTGAGTAGAATAGGATAACAAGCTTGCCTGAGCTTCACAAAAAGCCTATGACTCAAGCTAAAGCACAAACGAACTCCCAGGAGCTTGTAAACTCGCTTCAAACACTGTGACTAGTGTTGAGGATGGTGATGAGTTGATGAGCAAATAGCTGCATATAAGCGCAATATGAGATACAGC
>LBNU01034485.1:0-22959 GCA_014162995.1 Artemisia annua | reverse complement strand
AGACTATCCATTGTGGAGCAGCTTTGTTTACGTGCCTTGTCCACATACTGCTGATGTTCTTGCTGATATGCTTTATGATTGTCTTTGTGATTGGAATCTCGATAGGAAGTTGTCTACAATTACTGTTGATAATTGCACCACAAACGATGCAATTATTAACAATTTGTTGGACAAACTTCCTTTGAGTTCACTTATGATGAATGGAGAGTTGTTTCACATGCGTTGTGTTGCACATATCCTGAATTTGATAGTTCAAGATGGATTAGCTGTTATTGGTGATGGGATTGATAGGATTAGAGATAGTGTTGCCTT
Organism: Artemisia annua; assembly: GCA_014162995.1. NCBI lineage: Eukaryota > Viridiplantae > Streptophyta > Magnoliopsida > Asterales > Asteraceae > Artemisia > Artemisia annua. The sequence continues at coordinate 22,647 of LBNU01034485.1, read as the reverse complement.
TTGGACTGCAACACCTAAGAGGGAACAAAAATTTGAAGAAGCAGCACACCAGTTGGAAATATCGTCTACAAAGAAGTTGGCACTTGATTGTAAGACACGGTGGACTTCTACTTATTTGGTGCTTAGTGTTGCTGTTCTTTACAAAGATGTCTTTAGACGTCTTAAGGCAAGGGATTCACAGTATAAATGTTTGCCCAAAGAGCGGGATTGGGAGTTAGCTATAGAAGTTTGTGACAGATTACAGGTATTTTATGAGATAACCCTTACATTTTCCGGTTCTAAATATCCTACAGCAAATGTGTTTTTCGCATCAGTATGTGAATTGGATATTCTTTGCGTGAGTGGGCTGGTTCTTCTGCTGAAGTGATTCGAAAAATGGCTTCCAAGATGCTTGAAAAGTTTAACAAGTATTGGTCGGTTATTAGTGGGGTCATGGGAATGGCTGCAGTTCTAGATCCACGCTACAAGATGAAATTTTTGGAATTATTGTTACCTAAGATTTATGGACAAGAAAAGGCAAATACTGAAATTCATACTTTGACGGAATTTGTTAAAAATTTGTTTAAAGAGTATGAATCTACGGCTCCATGTTTGGATGATTCAAATTAAGTTACTATTGGGTAATTCTTGAAGACCGTCTTTCGTGAGCTGTTCCGAATGATGAAGAAAAGCAAGCTTAAATGATTTCCCATCGTGAACTTTGAATAATCTTTTGTCTTGAATGATCTTTTGTGTTTAATTGTCTTTTGTGTCGAACTTTTGAATGATCTTTTGTGTCGTATATTTTATCATTAGCTTGTGATTTTTAATTGGGACTATGTAAGAGTATGTTGTGTTAAAAATTATTGTTGGTGCTTATCTGATTACTAACGCATCACTGATTGTTGCTATAAGGTCGTATTTCAAGAAGTGCTAGTGAAAATCCGGGCTAGGGGTGGATTTGGGGGAGAACCCTTCCCTGATGGGTTTTCCCCAATAAGATCCCCGACAGGTTTGGGGCGGGTTTGGGGGACAACTCTTCCCCGATGGGTTACCCCGATAAGATCCCCGACGGGTTTTGGGGCGGGTTTGGGGCTAACTTATTTAATCGGGTTTGGGGATGGGGGAGCTATCCCCGCCCCAAACCCGCCCCGTTGCCATCCCTAATAGAACCTATATGCCTTGGAATGCTCAGCATATCCAACAAAGATGCATTCAATGCCTCTTTCACCCAAAGTTTTCTGCTTTGGATCAGGGAGTCTTACAACAGCCCTACAACCCCAAATCCTGAGAAATTTCAGGTTGGGTTTTCTTTTAGTCCAGAGTTCATAAGGGGTAACCTTGTTCCTTTTGTTGGGAACTCTATTTAGTAAATAGCAAGCTGTTAACATAGCTTCACCCCGAAACCCTTGACTTAGCCCTGAATAGGACAACATGGAATTAACCATTTCCTTCAGCACTCTGTTTTTCCTTTCAGAAATACCATTTTGCTGAGGAGTATAGGGAGCAGTCGTTTCATGGATTATACCAACAGACTGAAAATACAGAGTATCCATGTACTCACCTCCCCTATCAGTCCTAAATCTTTTGATTAGAGACCCTTGTTGCAATTCAACTTCAGTTTTAAATACTTTAAATTTATCTAATGCTTCATCCTTAGTATGTAACAAATAAACATAACAAAACCTAGAAGCATCATCAATAAAAGTCACAAAGTATTTCTTATTCCCCAAAGAGGGAGTAGCATGCAAATCACATAGATCACTATGAATCAGTTCCAACACTTTAGTTTCACGTTTTACACTTTGAAAAGGTTTCTTAGTTATTTTGTTCATCATACAAGTTTTACACTTTTTAGTGTCCATATCAAAGGCTGGAATTAATCCATCCTTAGACATATCTTGCATTCTTTTAAAGTGTACATGGCCAAGTCTAGCATGCCATAAGTTTGAATCATTCAATTTAGTGGTTGACATAAAAGCAGAATTAACATTATCATGCACAATATTAAGCCTGAACATTTGATTACACAAATAGCCAAAACCAATAAACACACCATGTTTAGACAAAACATACTTATCAGATTCAATTACTTGTTTATAACCACAATTATTCAAAACACTACTAGAAACCAAATTCTTTCTAACATCAGGAACATGTAAAACATTAAACAAAGAAACAATCTTTCCAGAACTAAACTTCAAATCCACACATCCTTTTCCATGCACCAGGGCAGTTGACTCGTTTCCCATATGAAGAATAGAACCATCATTCATTGACTCATAAGTCTTGAACCAGCTTCTATCTTTACACACATGAATTGTAGCTCCAGAGTCAACCCACCAAGCAGCATCATCATCCTGCACAAAGTATACATCAGATATATATGTAACATAATAAATCTCAAAATACTTATTAAATATATTCTGACCTTTTAGAGAATTGGTGTTACCATTCCCTGAACCACTTGTGCCTGATCCATTGGATTTGTTTCCAACTTTACCACCCTTGCAATCCTTTCTGAAGTGTCCAGGTTTCCCACACTTCCAACAAGTAACTTTAGATTTCTTGTTAAGATCATCTTTTGTGTTATCATGATGTTTACGCTTGCCCTTGTTGTTATTGTTCCTGGAGGAGTTGTTATGCTCCACCACATTGACAACTGATGGACCAGTAGCATTGCTACTTTTTGGCTTGTCAATGTCTTGTGCTTTGAGTGATTCCTCAATGCGCAAGTGACTGCCTAACTCAACAAGAGTTAACTCCTCCTTCTTATGCTTAAGCATATGCTTGAAATCTTTCCAAGAAGGAGGTAGTTTATCAATGATACAGGAGACTGAAATAGCCTCATCCATGTTCATCTTATGTTGTGTGAATCGACCATGACAGGTCTAGAATCAACCATTTCGTAATTGTTAAAATTACTTACAAGGAACTTCTTACTTGATGCATCCTCAGCCATATACTTGGCTTCCAAGGAGTCCCATAGTTCTTTAGAAGACTCAACATTCTGATAAATATCAAAAAGAGAATCAGACATACTATTGAGGATTAAACCTCTACAGACATAGTCATCATTCTCCCACTTGCTTCTTGCTCTCATCTATTCCATGGTAGCATTATCTCTATAATCTTTAGGAATAGTAGATGTGAGAACAGACACCACATTCATGCTTGTCAGCAAGAACTGCATCTTCTTCTGCCATCTTCTGAAATCAACACCTTCAAACTTTTCCAGCTTGGAAAAGTTAGCAGCCATATGTCTCATAACAGCAGCCATTGATTATCACTAATAGTTTCTATTGATTGTTGGTTTATACGTGTTTCTGTGTTCCCAGATTAGGGTTAAGATAATCAATGAAGTACCAGATATTCACTTGAAATCGTGGTATCACTTTCCAATAGAAACTATTCGACCCTATGCCTGGGTTACACGAATATCTCTATGGGATAAGACCAAGTGATGTTCTTGTTTTAGGCACAAATCAAGAACAGAAGCGTATTCAAGTGTTTAGGGTTTTGTGTTTATCATGTTCATGTAGAATGTTGTGACCTCTATTTATAATAGAGAAAACTCAAACCCTAGCCCATGGAATTATGTATAATTAACGGCCCATTAATTATAACATAAAACTTTCCATAATAGTAGGAATCAGTGGTTATCAGTGGAAACAATAAACCCATCAGCAGGAACAAGCTTATCCGCAGGGACAAGCCATCAGCAGGAACAAGCTTATACTAGCAGTGGTAATGTTAACACTAGCAGTGGAGTCAGCAGCAGAATCATACTAGCAGCAGAGTCTAGCAGCAGATTCCCACTAGCAACAGATTCTACTTGCAGCATATTCAGCAGAATCACACTAGCATAACCACAATTGAGTCAGGGTGTTCATGGACCAAATGGGTGTACACTCCGTACCTCCAAACCCATTACCAGGTGTGAACTCATCCCTCAAGTGCACTAAATTTTCCAACAAAGAAGACTCCACACCTGAATTCGTGGTTGCTTAACTTTCACTGCCTTTGCCTTGAAAGGGTGCTTCACATGAGCCGCAATAGATATAAGTCACTACTCTGTACTATATATTTGTCAGTATCTTATACGCTTGTAGAAAGTTGCAAAAACTGAGTAAACGAAGGACCTTTACCTGTGTTCGAGTTCGATGGCATTAGTGGTACAAATTGTTCAATGTCAGCTACATAAGTTGTAATGGTTACTGCGATCTGGGAAACATGTAAATACATTATCATCAGCCTAGAAGCCAATAACAATGCTGCAAGTTCTTCTTATAAATGTTTAAGCAGTATACTGAAATTGTTACATACATTGCATGAACCTTTATATTTCAAAAAATATGCTGCAAAGGGAGTGTTTCGGCTATCAATGGGACAGAGCGTAATACGTCTCTTCATGGTTTAATAACTCAAGTTATGACCAACGATGAATATAAGAGTATAATTCGATATGAAAGAAGAAATTATGCGACTAAATTAACCTTGTTTACTTGATCTTGGTATTCTTTTCCTTTAAGCATCTTGTTTACTTTCTGAATGTCTGGTGGCCCTTAATATATTAACAACCACACGAGGTGATATCATAATCTTATTGCAATAAAAAGCCAAATCCATTACTAACATGGTTGCCCATTCGCGATAGATGAAGATCGTCTAGAACACTCTCCTACTTCAGAGGAACTGTTTGTTAAAACAATCGAGTTTAGTATAGTGAGGTTGCCACAGTCGCACTCTGAGCCTATCTCTTTTGTTTTTCCATCTTAGGATAGATTGTTTTCTATATTATTTTTTGTTCATTTAGTCAACCTGTATACTACCGGTTGGAGGTACACAATATTGATGGCTTGGGTCATTGTTTGTATATGGTGTGTCTTTGGAGGTACACCATAGCGCGCATTTGTTAAAGAACAAAAACGATAATCAGACAAAAAATAACGAGAAGTTCAACAGAGATGTAATATACACATTTACATAAATATACAACGAAACACCAATTCAACCCAATTCAAACACCCTTATATAGTTTGCAATATGACAGACCCAAAATTAATACTCAAACCAAACACCCGTTTAGGCTTTAACCATAGCCAGTGAACCAAAATTAACTGAATCAACACACCCCTTTTGCTCATACACATATACAAGAATTAAAACAATTCAAGTACCCCTCTCATGAAAACAATCATAACATATATATGACAGCATTGTCCTTAAACTACAAATGAAGTATATATTGTAAACCATTTTTAAGTTACAGTAATCAGGACGAAGAAGTTATAACATTATCCTCTTACTTATCACTGTAAAAAAGAACCAATAAAAATTCAACCAAAATAAAGCTTAACAAAAATCCACGTAAGCTAATAACAAAATTCTTCATAAGTTCGTAAAACCTCCAACGTAACAAACATTGTGCAACTTCATTCATTTTGTTAAATAAAGAAGTAAAGCATCATGCCGCAGAAGAAGTACCCGCATCTGTTGGTATCTTCTTCAAATCCAGACGCATAATATAACCATCCCACTTGAAGAACCTTACTGCATCGTGCCAGTTACGATCTGTCTTGATCAAAACATCCCCATCTGATGCTTTGTAGCTTAGTTCATAACATCCACGAGTCAGCTTATTTTCCTCCTCAATTATTCTGATTACATTTTCAAACGAGTACCACCCCCTTACAACGTGCACCATCATTTCCTCCGCTGCAGAAATAAACATAGTTATTCTATTCTTATATCCATGAATCCTTTTGTTGAGTCCATTGACCTGATTCCAAACCAAGATGTTTTCTTTCCGTAGCACTGCTTTAAATTTTCTCAAGTCAACTGCATATAAACATATATCAATACTTAAATAAGATGGTTTCATCTCAAAAATGTAACAAGTACTATGTGACTTGTATGTATTACTTTAGACAAAATCTAAATTACAAAATTTATTAACACATCCATATGAGTTGCAATGCCAAACAAATACAAGCCCTAAATATTTTCTCACGGATTTAAGCTTCGAAAAATCATCAAAGGGTTATCGTGAATAATTATATGTATTAGGATAAGAACAAACACAACAGCAGGTTTTAATAAATTGCATAAGTTTTAAAAGAGAGATTCAGTGCGGTTTTAGAAATTACCATTAAACATAGCCGTGGCTTGCTTGAGCGTCATTGATCCATTGTTTAGCAAAATAATTTGTTCTCTTGTCAAGGGAAGTGGGGAAGGGGCTTGCTCTGTCGAATTCTGTGACACGTTTATCAATAGAAACTTTAAAAAAACAGATTCAAGGACACATGCACAGTGTCATGCATACATTGATCATACAGAAAACAAACAAACCATTGATGCAGCAATTGGACGATTAACGCGTATGGGTTCTTCCATGGTATTCTGTCACATATTAATCAATAGACAGTATTAAAATACATAGTAACTCTTAACTGATTTAAACTTAATGTAATTATCACAAGAAAAGATAGATATAAACAATTTTAAGGACTCTTATACAAATATCAATCTGCAATTATAACAAAAAACGTGTTTACACAAAAGTTAAAAACCCTAAATTACATTTTCAAAACAAAAATGAATTAAGAGATACAACTAGGCTTAACAATTTAGCAGAAGCCCTAAACAAGATTTTCGAAAAACAAATGAATTGAATTAAGAGTCAGGTCACAACTAGGAACATTGTTTTAGTCAAAAAAACACAAAAGAATTACGAGTCAAGTCGCAACTACGCTAACTATTTTTGATGAAAGACTTTAACATAAATTAGGGACCCTAAACAAAGTTTTCAAAACACAAAAGAATTACAAGTCAAGTCACAAATAGGACTATTGACAAAAACAATTTAGCATAAGTTAAAATGCCTAAACTAGGATTTCAAAACACAAAACAATTATGAGTTGTGTCACAACTACGAAGACTATTCTAGGTAAAGATATACTTGAGGCTTTTGTGATCGGTAAAGATATCACAAGTTTCACCATATAAGTAATGCCTCCAAATATTAAGAGCAAACATCACTACCGCCAACTCCAAGTCATGAGTCAGATAATTCGCCTCATACAGTTTTAGTTGTCTTGATGCATAAGCAATAACCTTCATGTGTTGCATAAGGATGCAACCAGGGTCCTTCTTTAAAGCATCACTGTAAATTTGATAACCACCAGTTCCAGAAGGAAGAGTAAGTACGGGAGCAGAGACTAATCACTTTTTCAGCTCTTCAAAACTCATCTCCCATTCTTCATCTGAGACAAACTTCTCTCCTTTTCTCATAAGCTTCGCCAATGGTAAAACCATGTGTGAAAACCCTTCTACGAATCTTCTATAATACCCCGCAAGACCCAAAAGCTTCTAACCTCGGTCACTGTCGTCAGTCTTGGCCATTTAGTGATAGCCTCAACCTTCGTAGGATCTATGGTAATACCTGATACAATATGGCCTAAGAATGTCACTTGTCCCAACCAGAATTCAAACTTCAAAAATTTTGCATAACGCTTCTTCTGACGCAAAATTTCTAACACAATATGAAGATGATTTTCATGATCCTCCTTTGTCTTAGAATACACAAAGATGTCATGATGAACACTATGACGAATTTGTCCAAATACTCATGGAAAAACACGCTTCATCAAGTCCATGAAAACAGCCGGAGGATTAGTTAATCCAAACGGCATCACAAGAAATTCATAGTGACCATAACGAGTACGGAAAGCAGTTTTAGGAACATCCTGCTCCTTCACCCGTAACTGATGATGGCAAGATCTTAGATCAATCTTTGAGAAAAGCTTCGCAACTTAAAGTGATCAAACAAATCGTCGATTCGAGATAGTGGATAACGGTTTCTAACAGTAATACAATTTAGCTCCCGCTAATCAATACATAGCCTTATGCTACCATCCTTCTTCACAAATAAAACTGGAGCACTCCACAAAGATACACTCGGACGAATAAAACCATGCTCTAGAAGTTATTGAAGTTGCTCCTTCAGTTCTTTCAAATCATTCGGTGCCATTCGATACGGGGCTTTAGAAATAGGTTCAGCACATGGAATCAATTCAATACCTAACTTGATTTCAAATTCATGTGGTATTCCTGGAAGGAACTTCTGGAATTACATCAGGAAATTTTTGAACCTCGATGCGAGGCTCATCCAACGAAGTATCCTTTATGGAAGCTAAGGAACCTTCACAGCCATGAGAGATTAACGTACGAGCTTTCAAAGCAGAAATGATCTTAATAAGCTTACCAAGTTGGTAACCGGGGTTAATGAATCCAGGTTTATTTAGATCACAAAAGATGATACGTTTGGTATGGCAATCAATAGTAGCTCGATGCTCCGCCAACCAATCCATACCTAGAATGATATCAAAATCACATATTTCCAAAAGAAACAGACTAGCATAATGAAACTTATCAACAAATCGAAGAGGACAATTCTGACTCGTGACTAATAATAAGATTTTTCATAAGAGGAGATATCGATAAGGCATAATCTAGTAGTGTAGTAGGAATTTTAATATGTTTTGCCAATGAAATAGAAACCACAAAATGTGTTGCACTAGTATCAAATAGAACAAATACAGCACGATCATACATGTGGAGAGTTCCCGTAACGATACCAGAAGCATTAGCCGCCTGATCGTTGGTCAAGGAAAACACTCGACCCTTCGCAGCAGGCTGTTTGTTGTTCCCATTTTCCTTATCATTGTTCCCACCATTCTTACTGCAATCCCTAGCCAGATGTCCAATCAAACCACAAGAAAAACAAGCACCAGTAACCCTATGACATACCTTTCCCGGATGAAGTTTCCCACAAGTGTCACATGGAGGAGATGAGGCATAGTTCAGGTATCCATTTTAACTTGAAGACCCAGAAGAACGGTTGTACTGTTGGCCTCGGGCCTGCTGTTCCCAATCATGCCCTAATTTTTTATTACTGTAATTACCATGTATGCCATAACCACGCCTGTCATAACTCTTCTGATCATAGACCCTCTGATCATACCCCCTCTAGTTTTTTCCCTGAGTTGTCGATCGTATACGGCCCCATCACAGTTCCTCTTATTATTCTGCCTTTCCCTCTCGCGCAGAATCTTAATGTTCCTGGAAGCATTGGCCACAAGAGCCACATCAATAAACTCTGTGTTCACTATCCCATCCAGTATCCAATCACAGAGTGCCCACTTGAATTTGTTCCTCCTGAGTACCTGCTTTCGCCCCCAAGAAGCCTGCCAACCTGAGAAACCTTTTCATAAACTCAGCACTGGTTTTTCCTTCCACTTGACGAATCGTGTGGTACTCCCTCTCATACTTTTGTTGCTCTGACTGTGGGAAGTAATGCAAAAAGAAAATGTCACGGAATTCATTCCATGTCAAAGTAGCCACGTATTCATCACCTCTTTTGGCTTGTTTATGAGCCTTCCACCAGCTGAGGGCAATCAACTTCCAACTTGTCACTTGCCAACCTAGCCTTGAACTGATTAGCACATCCCAACACTTCAAATATTTTCTCAATGTGAGCAATCTAGTTTTCTGCATCAACTAGGGTGACTACTGAGCTAAAAGATCGAGACTTTTGTTTCCCAAACCTCTCCAACCAGGTATGGATGTTAGTGGGCTAAGCATCACCACCTGAACCCCCACTACCATTAGTCGCATTATGACAGATCTCATCGGTTATTCGAGCAGTGAGATCAGGTAACAATGCTGCAACTGCCTGTGAATCTGCCGCAGCAAAAGCAGGGTCCGAACCAAGGTCGTCAGTCCTACAAGTGTTTACCATTTGAATAATCAACAAAGGAATCAGCGAAGAAAAATTAGAGATTAATATCAAAATACGAAAGGAAGAGATCATATCAAAAGGAAGCCTAATGTCTGCCCAATCCTCACAAGTCATAACCTAAGCTCACAGCATGAGACTTTAAGGCCCTTCTTGCTCTTTACCCTTGATATTGCTACATATAGTTGTTCGTGTGAAAAAAGAGGTCGTTCCAAGGAAAAGCCCCACCTTAGATAATGTTTTCCTTTGACTTTTGTTAATTGTCATGGCAAAACAAATAGGTGTCAGAAATTGTCTCCTATTCAGCTAAAAAGGCATCTTCTTATCGGATAGGCTAATAATCATGCGAGGAATAGCGAAAACTGTCCCTAATTTACCACCGGCGATTATCTTTGCCTCAATGTTATTGACCCTCATTCTAACTATTTGTAACCTTGTACCAACATTATCGGAGCACCAATCTTCCAAAACAACTTATGATGTGGAATACTGGACATTCTTATTGTGTTTATGAATTTTGTGGTATACATCGACTCATTGTAGTTGAAATCTACATCTACATCAGACACAGAATCAGAACTATAACAAACGTTCTCCCTACCAGACAGACAATTTGGATATCATTCGTTCATTGAGTTTGTCCACTTCTTCGTGTGTGGGTGCAAGAATAACTCTATCTTGAAAATATATCGGATCCCAAAAAAAATTCTGCCAATTATCGTAAGTTTCTTTGATAATAGCATCCACATGATCATCAGGAATTAGCATTTCTTGAGGGAATTCTACCCCTCATGACCATCGTTTTTACTACCTATTTTCACCTCGCCTATATTCAAAAGCACCCAACACGAAGCCTCATGTTTTGTGTAAGGTTTAGAACTGTGCAATGCTTCCATAAATAATACATGTTCAGCGAAGCATTTACAACGTCTTGCCTACTTCTGTTTGGAATGACAGGTAGTATTTGGAGAAAATCTCCACCAAAAACAACTTTAACACCAAAACCTTATCCGAATCATCGGGGTAAGTACCTGAAGATATGTCTCTTAATGTTCTGTCAAAAGCTTCATAAGCAAGTTTATTAATCATTTGAGCTCCGTCCAATATTATTAACTTTGTCTCCCTTATCAACTCTGCAAGGTCGCCATCAGCATTGATTGTACACATAGAATCCTTAACAATGTTGATATGTATAGCAAACCGAGAATGGGTTGTTCTTCCACCGTCAAGCAAAAGGGAAGCAATACCACTCGATGCAACATTTAAAACAATCTGAACTTTAGACCTTAAAGTCGCGGTCAAATTCTTGCACAAAAAAGTCTTACCAGTGCCTCTGTAACCATATACGAAAAACATTCCATCCGTATAATTGTTGCATGTATCAATAATAGTATCATAAGTTCCTTTATTCTCATTAGTCAAACTGTTGTAAAGGAATTCATGTTGGATAATGAGTTCCGGTATTTTATAATTCAATTCCTCATAAATCAACCGGTTGTATCCCTCCATCGTACACTCGGAATTCGGGTAAGGCATGTTAACTATATTTTAAAGATCTTTCCGCAGCTACTTAGATTTTCCTCAATGTACGTAGCTTTTTAATTGTAATACATCATCAGCTAAAAGATGCCATGTGTTCTCCCAGACAATCTCAGGCCACGACATACTATCGGTTAGTATCAAACTTACAAAATAATTTCGTAAGTAATCTCCCGATCCCCATTGACTTGCTTCAATAAGTCCGTCGACGTACTCCTTGTCATCATCCAACAATCCACGTGCAAAACATGCATCTATACATGTAGGATATACTACATTAAACTTCCTAAAATCTTCGCACTCTTGAGCACCTTTCACATGGTTTAATACCCTCCGTAGTTAAAAAAGCTCGCCCCAAGAAGGAGGAACGTGATGAATCCGACCAATGCTTTTACCTATCTAATGAAAACATATGTGTATTAGAAATTTTTGTGTGTAAAATAAATAAAGTTTATTATAAATAATATGAGACATTGAATAATATGTTTGTTTACGGATTATATTTTATCTTGCTTTTAGAATTTTGGGATTTGCATGTACAACAATTCCCTCGTGTTGGCATCAATTTTATTTAAATCCATCCAAGCTAAGAACTTAGAAGTGTTTGCTGAAACCTTCTCAAGTTGAAAGTCAATGCTTTCACTTGGATCAAATATGACAAATTGCTGGTTCGGAAGGTGAAAAGGTAACCGTTCAACAACGGGGAACCTATGATGTATATCAAACTTAAAAATTCTCCATGCAGCATCACATGTAGATAAGTAGTGACAGTCGTAGTAATCCTTAATCTCATCTTTTTCTTGATCTTACACAGTTGCTGGACCCTTGTTAATGTACTTAAAAAGGTATTTGATTGATCCAAATTTATTGCACCATTCTACGTTGATATGAGCTTGGTACCTTATAGACAACATAAGATAAATATAACTTAAAATAAGCATACATAAACAAATTACAATAAAATTTCTAAAATAAAAAATGTTTTGTTTTGGTACCTCTTCAATAACATAGGGTTGTATGGGACAACAAACCCACCATCAAGTTTCGCTCCTTGTTTTCTAACAGTTCTGCTATTATCGCTCCTTTTGTATATGGCATATCCACTTTCATCAATGAAAGTGGATTCATTGAATTTCTTTGGGAAATCCTTAGAACCCTTTTTCTCAACCATGCACGCGTAGCTTCTATGTTCGGGGCTACAGGGGCCGTACATCATAAATTCTTTGACCAATTGGTGTAGCTCAGGGTCTAAATCTTTATATGGTATTTCAGCCGATATACACTTCTCTATGTCAGTTGGTAATCTCAACTTGTCAGCAGATTCCAACTATACACATTAATTAACATAATCATATTCATTTTTAGCATTCTTTATCAGCGTTGTATGATAGTTAATTTCATGATTAATTATTTATTTTAAAATTGTAATACCATTAATTAAGTTTATATGTGTTGCATTGTATAGTATTTTTAAACATGAAATAAAAAATAATACTCCCTCCGTCCCAATTTATAAGTCCATTTTCTTGTTTTTGGTTGTCCCAAAACACTTGTCCATTTTTCTATTTCGACCAATCAAATGATACTTTAGTAGAGAGAGAAAAAATTTGATTGGTGAATAAATTAATTAGTGGGATTTTATTAAACTTTGTGCAAAGTCAAAATGGACTTATAATTTGGGATGGAGGGAGTAGTATTTTTAATATTTATGTATAACAAAAAAATGTTTTTTTTCGAAATATAATTATAACAAATATGATTTATTAAAAAATGTCTTATATCTTAGTCTTGCTCAAACCAAAGTAAATGTGAAAACAACCAAAATGAAATTTGTCTTAAAGAACAATGCAGAAAACAACCAATACTGAAATCAAAAAAATAGTGAAGATGATATAACGATTAGAAGTAGATCACTCCTTAGGCTCTATTTTGACTTGCACAATCTTCCTTGCCTTTTTTGCTTCATCATCCTCTTCAGGATAATCATCAAAGTCAATGTAGGTACGCTTGACACTGCCAGAACTGCCCGAATCACCACCAGAAGCTTGAATTCCTGAATGACCACTAGAAGCTTCATTTCCTTTAGCAGAAGTGGGTGTTTCTTCCATGTTAAAAGGAATGTTGTCTCTGGTTCTGAATTTGTTTGTGTTAGCATAGGTGACTTCAAGAGTTTACACCTCATCAACAACATCCTAATAAGATGTATTTAAAAACATCAGCATATATACTTGTTGCATTAATAAATAAATTCATTATTCCTTATATACAGATTAAAATAAGGTATAATTGGTTAAAATTTACCTCGGTGGTGAAATCCTTTTTAAAGGTGTTGATCATAGCCTCTTTTTTCGATAACAATTTCACTTGTTAGACGTGGTTGTTATTGTTTACATTGAATTTCGTATATTCAAAGCGAAATAACAACTTTTTGCCAACCATGACATTAAGCTCACCTAGAAAATAGTCATCAACTTCAGTTACATATTCCTTGATGAAACTGTAGCATTGTACTCCACAAAGCTTCACTATCATATCATCAAATAGCAATAGGGATGCAGATCCAGTGTCATCAATACACGGACAATGACTTTCATTCTGAATTGTAGAAAAGGTATAATTGATATATCAGCATAAGATAAATTGTAAATAAAGAATATGAGTTCAAATAAAATGTAAAAGAGACAAAATGGCGCATACTTCATTCCAACTGCAATGACTTCACTGTGCTTCTTGCACATCTAGACTTGTTGCTTTTTGAACTTAGAACCACTGGATGATGAATGACCTTTCTCAACTTCCTTTACAACACATCCACACTTCTTACACGCCATGTATGCCCAACCATGCTCTCGGTGAATCTTGCGTATCTTAGCATACACAACACAATTAAATTTCTGCAAAAAAATGGTTTTAAGGATTATAATATGCAGCTGACATAATTAAAATTAGAAATGTCCCAAATTTGATAATAAAAACTTACAGTTTCAGAATCACGTATACTGCCGACCATTTTCTTAATGGTTCCATTGAAAAACTCTTCCGAAGCCACTTCTTTTTTAGTAGGAGAGAATATTGAAATTGTATGATAAGAGGGATCATACCCATCAATCTCAACATACGTATAACAATGTATGTTATTAATAGTTAACTAAACTTGTTGTAATCTATGTATTAAAAAGCTAATAGTTGAGCTGATAAAAGTTGGTGTTACCTCTGTCTGAAGGCAGCGATTTCTGGAATCTCATCATTGACGTACAGTTTTGAGCCCCACATAGCATTGCTCATAGAAGGCTTATCTGTATTAGTACGTACCAAATGTCAATATTAACTGACTGTAAAAACAATATAATTGAAAGATATTAGTTAGTATGTTGTTTATGATTAAAGTAAGTCACTTTAAAGTGACTAAAGCCGGCTAAACTGACTTACTTTAATGGTAAATGCATACTAACTAATATCTTTCAATTATATTGTTTTTACAGTTAGTTAATATTGACATTTGGTACGTGCTAATACAGATAAGCCTTCTGTGAGCAATGCTATGTGGGGCTCAAACCTGTACATCAATGATGAGATTCCAGAAATCGCTGCCTTCAGACAGAAGTGACACCAGCTTTTATCAGTTCAACTGTTAGCTTTTTTTTAATACATAGATTATAACAGGTTTAGTTAACTATAAATAATATACATTGTTATTGGTATGCTGAGATAGATGGGTATGATCCCTCTAATCATACCATTTCTATATTCTCTCCTGCTAAAAAAGAACTGACCCCAGAAGAGTTTTTCAATGGTGCCGTTAAGAAAATGGTGGGTAGTATACGGGATTCTAATAATATAAGTTTATATTATCAAATTTGGGACATTTCTTATTTTAATTATGTCAGCTGCATATTATAATCCTTTAAACCATTTTTTTGCAGAAATTAATTGTGTTGTGTATGCTAAGATACACAAGATTCACCGAGAGCATGGTTGGGCATACATGGCATGTAAGAAGTGTGGATGTGTTGTAAAGGAAGTTGAGAAAGGGCAGTCATCATCCAGTCGTTCTAAGTTCAGAAAGCAACAAGTCTGGATGTGCAAGAAGCACAGGGAAGTCACTGTAGTTAGAATGAAGTATGCACCATTT
Organism: Artemisia annua; assembly: GCA_014162995.1. NCBI lineage: Eukaryota > Viridiplantae > Streptophyta > Magnoliopsida > Asterales > Asteraceae > Artemisia > Artemisia annua. Next base: position 7,198 of record LBNU01034485.1, on the reverse strand, counting down.
TGCCTCTTTTACATTTTATTTAAACTCATATTCTTTTATATAATAAAACAAAACCCCTAGTGGGTACTTTTGGAAAAAAGAATATTTCCTTAGGTAATATTTTAATTATTATTTTTTAATTTAAAATTTTAAAAATTTGTTTTGTTGATATACTACACAAGTAGAAGATAAGTACAAAAAAATATAGATAAGATGCAACAAACAACAGGATAAAAATTTTTAAATGATTATTTTTAATAATAAACAAATATAATTAAAAATCATAAATCAAACAAAACAAAGATTAAATTATTTGTTTTTTAAGAAATAAAAATATATCATTAAAAAGAAATTTAAAAACCCGCGCAATATAACTAGTTCTTTATTTACAATTTATCATTTATACCTTTTCTGCAATTCAGAATGAAAGTCATCGTCCGTGTATTGATGACACTGGATTTGCATCCCTGTTGCTGTTTGATGAAATGATAGTGAAGCTTTATGGAGTACAATGCTACAGTCTCATCAAGGAATATGAAACTGAAGTTGATGACTATTTTCAAGGTGAGCTTAATGTCATGGTTGGCAAAAAGTTGTTATTTCGCTTTGAATATACGAAATTCAATATAAACAATAACAACCACATCTAACAAGTGAAATTGTTATCGGAAAAAGAGGCTATGATCAACACCTTTAAAAAGGATTTCACCACCAAGGTAAATTTTTACCAATTATACCTTATTTTAATATGTATATAAGGAATAATGAATTTATTTATTAATGCGACAAGTATATATGTTGATGTTTTTAAATACATCTTATTAGGATGTTGTTGATGAGGTGTAAATTCCTGAAGTCACCTTGCTAACACAAACAAATTTAGAACCGGAGACAACATTCCTTTTAGCATGGAAGAAACACCCACTTCTGCTAAAGGAAATCAAGCTTCAGGTGGTGATTCAGGAATTATGGTGGTGATTCGGGTAGTTCTGGCAGTGTCAAGCATACCTACATTGACTTGGATAATTATCCTGAAGAGGATGATTAACCAAAAAAGGCAAAGAAGCTTTGTTGTTTTGGGGTGGTTTTTCAAAATAACAAAGACTTTCAATTATTATCTTATGAAGATGATATATTTCTATTTATTTCAAATTTGCATATAAGGTATCTCATTTCTAGTTACAGCCAAAATATAAATGTTGCCATATACATTTGTACATTATACTTTGCAACTTGATCAAGATATAAGACATTTTTTAATAAATCAAATTTGTTATAATTATATTTCGAAAACAACATTTTTATTATACATAATAATAAAACAAACTATTATTATTATTATTATTATTATTATTATTATTATTATTATTATTATTATTATTATTATTATTATTATTATTATTATTATTATTATTATTATTATTATTATTATTATTATATTTAAACATACTATACAATGCAGCACATAGAAACTTAATTAATGGTATTACAATTTTAAAATAAATAATTAATCATGAAATTAACTATCATACAACAGTGATAAAGAATGCTAAAAATGAATATGATTATGTTAGTTAATGTGTATGGTTGGAATTTGCTGACAAGTTGAGATTACCGGCTGACATAGACAACTGTATATCGGCTAAAATACCAGATAAAGATGTAGACCCCGAGCTACACCAATTGGTCAAAGAATTTATGATGCACGGCCCCGAACATAGAAGTTGCCCGTGCATGGTTGAGAGTAAGTGTTCTAAGGATTTCCCAAAGAAATTTAATGAATCCACTTTCATTGATGAAAGTGGATATGCCATATACAAAAGGTGCGATAATAGCAGAACTGTTAGAAAACAAGGAGCGAAACTTGATGGTGGGTTTGTTGTCCCATACAACCCTATGTTATTGAAGAGGTACCAAAACAAAACATTTTTTATTTTAGAAATTTTATTGTAATTTGTTTATGTATGCTTATTTTAAGTTATATTTATCTTATGTTGTCTATAAGGTACCATGCTCATATCAACGTAGAATGGTGCAACCAATTTGGATCAATTAAATACCTTTTTATGGAAGATGAAGAAAAAGATGAGATTAAGGATTACTACGACTGTCGCTACTTATCCTACATGTAAAGATGCATGTTTTTCACGTGGATTGTTGGATGATGACAAGGAGTACGTCGACGGACTTATTGAAGCAAGTCAATGGGGATTGGGAGATTACTTACGAAATTATTTTGTAAGTTTAATATTAACCGATAGTATGTTGTGGCCCGAGATTGTCTGGAAGAAGACATGGCATCTTTTAGCGATGATGTGTTGCAATTAAAAAGGAGAAAATTAAATCATCCACGTAATAAATCATTTATATTCTTATTAAGAACGTATGTATTTTACATATTCATTTAAATTAAATAACAAATCGGTTTTTGCTTAAGTGATACTCAGTGATACATTATATGTTTAACTTATATTGAGGAAAAGCTACGTAGTTGCGGAAAGAGTCTTAAAAATATAGTTAATAGACCTTACCTGAATTCCGAGTATACGATGGAGGGATACAACCGGTTGATTTATGATGAACTGGATTATAAAATACCGGAACTCATTATCCAATATGAATCACTATACATGGTTATGATGCATTCAACAATAATACGGGAGGAATGTTTGTCGTATATGGTTACGGAGGCACTGGTAAGACATTTTTGTACTAGACTTTGACTGTGGCTTTAAAGATCTAAAGGTCATATTGTTTTAGATGTTGCATCGAGTAGTATTGCTTCCCTTTTGCTTGACGGTGGAAGAACAGCCCATTCTCGGTTTGCTATATCTATCAACATTGTTGAGGATTCTATGTGTACAATTAGCGCTGACGGCGACCTTGCTGAGTTGATAAGGGAGACAAAGTTATGTGGGACGAAGATCCAATGATTAATAAACTTGCTTATGAAGCTTTTGACAGAACATTAAGAGACATATCTACAGTACTTACACCGGTTATTCGGATAAGGTTTTTGGTGGTAAATTTGTTTTTGTTGGAGATTTTCGCCAAATACGACCTGTCATTCCAAACGGAAGTAGGCAATACGTTGTACACGCTTTGCTGAACATGTCTTATTTATGGAAGCTTTGCACAGTTCTAAAGCTTACACAAAACATGAGGCTTCGTGTTGGGTGCAATCCAAATGATGCAGCAAAAATAAATAAGTTCGCTGAATGGATTTTGAATATAGGAGAGGGAAAATAGGTGGTAAAAACGACGGTTATGCAGAGGTAGAATTCCCTGAAGAAATGCTAATTTCTGATTCTGATGATCATGTGGATGCTATTATCAAAGAAACTTACAACAATTGGAAGAAAAATTTGTGGGATCCGGTATATTTTCAAGGTAGAGCTATTCTTGCACCCCCACACGAAGAGGTGGATAAATTTAATGAGTGAATGATGTCCAAATTGCCTAGTAGGGAGAAGGTTTGTTATGGTTATGATTTTGTGTCCGACGTAGATGTAGATTTCAACTACAATGAGTCGATGTATACCATAGAATTCTTAAACACAATAAGAATGTCCGGAATTCCACATCACAAGTTAGTTTTGAAGATTGGTGCTCTGATAATGTATTTGCGCAACATAGACCAAAGAGGTGGTCTTTGTAATGGTACAAGTTTATAAATAGTTAGAATGGGGGTTAATAACATTGAGGCAAAGATAATAGCCGGTGGTAAATTAGGGATAGTTGTTGCTATTCTTCGCATGAATATTAGCCCATCCGATAAGAAGATGTTTTTTTAGCTCAACATGAGACAATTTCCGAATTCTATTTGTTTTGCCATGACAATTAATAAAAGTCAAGGGCAAACATTATCTAAGGTGTGTATTTACTTGGAATAACCTGTTTTTTCACACGGACAATTATATGTAGCCGTATCAAGGGTAAAGAGCAAGAAGGGCCTTAAAGTCTTATGTTGTGATAAGGATGACAACCATTGCAATCACACAACTAACGTCGTGTACAAAGAAGTCCTTCATCGACTTTAATTTTTCCATTTTTTATCTTCTTATCTTTTAAACAATTCACTCAAACATTATTTATGTAATTTAGCGTATTAAATTTGTACATCATGTTGGTAATACATTTTTATGTTTCATAATAAAACTTTTAGCTAGCCGGCCAACAGCTGGGCCTTAGGCCAGTAGTATCTATAAAGAAAGAAAATATTTTGATTAGGAATACGTAATATTTAATTAAGCTCCATGCATAGATTATCATTAAGTAAATTATTTGTACCGATCATCATTTTTCTTATTGTTTTATTAGCCTAAAGAGCCCTAATCAAAGGTATCCACGGGTACGTAGAAACCCGGATTCGTCACCAGCCGGAACTTGGGTGAGGACCTCTTTTTGTTGACAGGAATGACCGAATCACGTCGCACAAAACTATAGTTTTCATATCTCGGATATTAGGTTGGGTCATTGAACGAAATTTAAAAATGGTGCAAAGAAAACACATTTTCAGCCAAGTTCATGTTTTTATGTAAGTCCACCGGGTCTTGAGGCACTTCTGCGGCCATCTTTTCTCCCTGGTATACGACGTATAAAATTTCAAGCATATACTTACTGGTTAGTTTATACGCTTGCTCGAAAGGATGTCATATATGATTTACAACCCTTACATATCTATCGAGCAAAATCAACTAAAGTTTGTTGTTTTTGTCATCCTTCCAAATTTAGTTCACGCGGACTTTGGCTATTTTGTACCACATATGTGGGTTTTGATGGGTTGAGAAACCTTCAACAGTAAAGTACAGATCTCATGTCTACAAAAAATAGATGAGTAGGGTGACATATGTATAATAGATAATCAAAATGTTCTGACATGAGCCGAATAGGTATAACAGCTTGACTCGAGTGGACTCAGTCCAATTTCAAATCTTTGTTGAAAGAAGATCAATAACATATGCATGCAAATGTGTAAGGTGTATGTGCTAAATTCATATATGGCATTAATTGAAGTTTTGCGTTGTGGTATAACAGTTGGAGTAATTTGGAGTTTTTGGTACTAATTCATGTATGGCCTTAATTAAGTTTTATGTGTATGTAGTTTCAAGTCAAAAAGCTAGTCTTTACTAAATGTTTTGAGTATTGTAAGGACTCGTTTTATTGAATGATAAAGATATTATTGAATGATAAAGATATTAATACTTTACAAGACTTATAATCTGCGAGATATGCAAGGTGGAACTCCTTTTTTTGTATTGTGTTGTGCAACATCATAAGATGATAGGTTGTTTTGCTTGTAAGTTATAATTTGGGATATGAAAAGAATTAAGACTCTATGCATACAATATAATGTTGAAACCACGCTAATCCGGTCCGGGTCAAACGGCTTGGGAAACAACCTGATACATGTATAATTATAAAGAGGTTCCCAGAGCGTGTCGTGGTTGAACATTTTAAGCATAGGCCGTGTTTGGCTTGCTGCACAAATAATTTTATAGGATTTCAAGTCACGTTCTTGTTGAGGGGTATTTGCTCATATTCAGGTTGAGTGGGACTTGTCAACTTAAAACCCAAGGATTAACAGGAAAGTACTAAGTTTAAAAACATTTGACAGGAAAGTACCAGTGGGATAGGAAGTTGTCATGGTTTAGTAATGTATATAAAGAACTCTTAATTAAGTGAATAAAATAATGTTTCAAGCCTAATTAGCAAGTACTGAATGCACAAAAAGCTTAGCATTGACGTAGTATATTGTATGCACAAAAAATAAATGGTATATCGCGTTTACCTCAACGTCAAGAGAAGCATTAGCAAGGTTGAAAACCGTATCAACATCCATAGGAGCAAAAGCGCTTAGTATTTCAGAGTCAATCTAACAAATACAAATAAGATATAAGATATTAGAACAATGTAGCAAACATATATGATAGCTTAAAAAAAAGTATAATATAAACCTCGGATTCAAAAGGACTGGGTCAACAACAGCATCTAAATCCATGTTAGCATTAGCGGGTTCAATTTGAGCATCAATGGCTTCCATTTTATGTAATATCGTACAATTGATGTTGGAATGTTATACATATACGAATAAGGAGATGTCACAAATAAGGATAATGGCAACAAATGTGTAAAGTTTGAAAAACTTTTTCTTGTATATATTATTTTCAATTTCAATATTTACTATATATAAACATTACAATTTATTTTATGGTTGCCATTTAAATAGTAAGGATATACAAGTCAATGCTCATATGATACTTTCTGAAAGTGTGGATTAACATATCCAAAAATTAAATGAAACAATACAATCGGCATTGTCAGTTTCAACTTTTATAAAATCATTCACATATTTACTACATATAAATTTCAAATTATTAAAATGGTCAATGTTGAAATATTAAAATGTTGAAAAATGGTCAAACTTTTAGTACATTTGAAAATTATTGAATTAAGCTATGCATATGGAAAGTATTGAAGTGTTGAAATATTTGCTATTAATACACATCAAAAATCGGGTTGACCTGGGATGCTTTAAACCCGGTGGGTTGACCCGTTTTTTTACCCAACCCGTCGGGATGACCCATTTTTCGACCGGAACGGTTCAACCGGTTGAACCACCCGGGTCAAACCGGGTTTTAAAGCATTATGTTTAAACCCCAAATCCTCGAACTTTTATTATTTTTCTTTTATGACCCATAAACTTTTTTTATCACTAAAATTATTTGCCACTATAAAATACTGTTGCTGTGCACGGGTAATCGTCTAGTTAGTATATTACCTTTCAAGTAAACTGCTACATATAAGTTCCAATATATATCCCAAAATTATATTGGAGCAGTTTCAACTTTTACATTCAGGCACCAAAGTACACGCTTTCGAGCAGTCCAACATATATAGTCAACTTTACTTTGATAAGTTTTCTGTAAACATTGATACTACATTTTAAGTTTTCAAACCGCATGTCAAATCGTGTGTTTCAAGATTTCAAAGTTGCTTATATTTGGTTAAGATAAGGATTAAGAAATTAAGGAAAAATGCATACACATATTATATGTAGTAAAAATAAACATATGAATAAGTGTTGGACACAAAATATGCAGTGATAATATCATTAAGAATTGATCAAATAAGGTTTAAATTTAGATTAATTATATTATCTTACCTTGTAGTTTTTCATCTAATTCGGGTGGATTTCGAGGATCCTGTTTACCTTTGA
>LBNU01034483.1:153599-164059 GCA_014162995.1 Artemisia annua | reverse complement strand
AGGAAACCAAGATCCTCACATTACAAGGGACTCTCCCCACCATCCATCTTCCCTCCCTCTTTATTTGATCTAATGGTTTGAGATTAAAAGCATTTTTAATATTTCACCCATTTTTTATATTTAAATATACTTAAACCGTGTTAATCGTTAAGCCGAAAATGAATTACACCTCGCGACGAGCATTGTAATTACCTTTCTATAGACAGGCAATTTGATGATTACTTTCGAAAAAAGAAAAAAAACGTCGTTTTCACGTTTTTTTTCCTGGGGCCGGGGAAAAAAAAAATCACATGTGAATTAAACATATCCGACATGTGATATGTAATATAACATGTGATATATCACAATGTGATATTACATATCACATTTGGATATTAGGTCAATATCACAATGTGATGTGTAATATCACATGTGATATTAGTGTAATATCACATGGTTGATATTAATATTCACAATTGATATTATCACATTGTGATACTACATATCACATGTGATATGTAATATCACATGTGGATTATTTTTTTCAGGCAAGGAAAAAAAACGTGAAAAAAAACGAAAAAAAAAAATTTTGTCGAAAGTATATTCAAATTGCCTGTCTATAGAAAGATAACTAAATGCTCGTCGTAACCGGTAATTTTTTTTCGTTTAATGATTAACGGTTTGAAAGATATTTTAATATTGAAAAAAAAGGATGAAGTGGGTTTTTTAAATTGTTGGATTAATCTCATCCATTAGATCAAATAAAGATGAGGGAAGATGGATGGTGGAGATCCTTTGTTATGTAAAATTAAAGTTTTGTCCTCAAATGATCTTAACTCATATAATTGTAAATAAATATCAAGTTTACCATATTTGACCTGATGATTACAAAATGCATTACAAACATCATTCCAAAGGATTAAATATCGTTATAAATTTAGCCCTGTTATTTCATCAAAAATAGAATTACATAGTGGTTGAACGGCAAACGAGCAATCAAGCTGCGCCGACTAGCCTTTTGGGATTGCAAAAGCTAACTCTTTTGAAAAACTACCATCCGTGGATCTATGTTTCATTAATCGTTGGACTCTGTTGGGGAGTAGTTCCACCGCCTCAGGTGGGCAAGAAACCAAATGTTCAAAAAATAACTCGATTCCAATTATATTGGGAAGGGGACAATAATTTTTTGAGACGACCCAAAATAGAAAGAGGGAGTATTAATTTGGAACGGATAGAGTATCATCTTTTAATTGGACTTACATGTTGGCGTTCGGCGTGTGTGCAACGTCGACATGCGCTAGTCTGTTTTGGTAAACATATAAATTTTGGACCATTCTCGTAAAACTGGTTTTATATTAACTTTGGTAACTTCTTTTAGAACAAAGCCTAAAACAAAAGAAAAAACCAAGGAAGTCGCTGGGACATAGCCAAATCGAAACCTCCTATAAAATATCAATAGACGTCAACTTCTTTAGACATTCCTTATTAGGCTAAGCTTAAAGCTAAAACTTTCATTAACCCCGTGAATTATTAAACTAATGCTAAGACTAATTATAAAATATTAATTTTGCATACTAAAAGGCGAAACCTTTTTAAGGTGTCATAACTTTTAAATTATGGCCCCCATTAATCGGACAACCAATTGAGGACCCCAGGTCTCTAATATGTGTGTAGTAAAATTGTAAAATCAAGTTAAAAAGAGGTTTGCATTAACATGGGAAATTTGAATATTCCTTTCTCAATGGCTATCAATGATGCAGGTACGATACATCGATCATTTGAGAATTCCGTTGACTGAAATAGGATTAACTCGTAAGGCAGATCTCTTCCACTTTGATGTACAAAGATATGCTACAGAAAACAAAATTAGGGAAGTGTCGATGGCAGAACTCTCGGAATACCCAAGAAGAAAAAGCACTGTTTTTATTAAGAGTTTAGATGGTAGATTTGGGCAACGAACTGAGGAACTCCTTAGAACACTTCCTTACGTTTCACATGAAAACCTTGTCAAGATTTTTGGATTCTGTGATGAAAATGATGATCTTATTCTTGTTGTCTATGAGTATGCCTCAAATGGAAGTCTCGATGCATATATTAGTAGGAATGATACCAGAAATAGTTTTCCATGGGTAATACGTTTGCAGATTTGCCTCGATGCTGCCCATGGGCTCAAATTTCTCCATAATGATAGTGGTAAGCATAAAGGGATAATACATGGTAATATAAAGAGCTCTAACATTCTTATAAACCGAGATGGAGCAGGCATGATTGGTGACTTTGGATTATCAACAAATGAACGTAATGATCTACCCAATCATACTAGGTTGACCAAGGAGTATGATGTTTATTCGTTTGGCCTTGTTTTGTTTGAAGTAATGAGTGGAATGTTGACACATTTTAAAATTTCCAAAGATGATCCACAATTTCTGCCTGAGATAGTAAAACGCGGATTTGAGCAAAGAAACCTAAACGAGATCATTGATCCAAGGTTAAAGAAAGAATTTGAGAAAGCTCGTTCGTTCATTATTATAAGTGAGCGAACTGGGACAGAGTCTATAAATATATTTGCGAGAGTTGCATATCAATGTTTTCAAGAACAACCAGAGGATCGCCCGACAATGGCTGCTATTGTGAAAGAGCTGGAGAAAGCACTCCAATATCACGTAAGTTATTAAATTTGTGACAACTATGAATATGCCAGAATAGTTAACATATGTAAAATCCATAATCTCGTTGTCATGATGCATATGTTAAGATGACATTTGCAGTGAATATGAAAATACGGAGGTTCACCTGCGCCGACTCCGGGCTATCCAAAAGGGTAGTCGCCGTGGGATTAGTCGGCTCGCAATGTCGAGTCGGAAACCCATGTTACCAAAAAAAAAAAGGGGGCTGCCATTCCTTGACACCATACATAAGTAAGTGAGTTGAGGTTAAATGATGCAGCTATCTCGTCTAATAAACAGGTTGGGTTTGAGTTACATATTCTCAATCTGTATTCAGCTCGTTAGCCTGTTAAAGAAAACAAACTATCAAAGTAAAATGTTAAAATCATAAATTCAATATTATTTCTCAAAAAACATAACTATTTTGTATAGTTGGTTATATATGGCTAGCTTATAAACTCAATTTAAGTTAAGGTCAATTTAAATTCAACATCATCAATCTGTTTTAAGCTCGTTAATTAGCCGTGTTATGAGATTTTTTGTATTAATGTCAATTTGATTTAAACATTAATGCAGAAATTGTTCTTAAGAGTTTAATGTTCAGGAGATATAAACTAAACCCATCCCATATCACTTAGATTAATGTTGTTGAAGATAAATATTAATAAATAATCCATTGTCATGGATTTACAGATATAGATAATGATCAATCTTAATTTTGGTTATGGAACTTTGTAATATAGATGTAAGCTAAGGTTATCGGAAAACTCGTGCTCTTGTTTTTAATATTTATAGCTCTGCGTATACGAGTTTTTTTTTTTTGGGTAACCTGGGTTTCCGGCTCGACATTGCGAGCCGACCAATCCTAGGGCGACTACCCTTTTGGATAGCCCGGAGTCGGCACAGGTGAAACTCCGTGGCCACAAGGGGATTAATCCCAGGGCGACTACCCTTTAAGAAGTCGTATACGAGATTTTTGGTATCATGATCGATCTAGTTTAATAAATTAACAGTATTAACATGACACAACTACATAATATGTGATGTACTATTGTTTACTTACTAGTTTTAATTTTATTTGTTGATGGCCCCATTTAATTATATATTAGTTGATTGTTTGAATGAGAGACAAGAAGATGAAGACAACTCCAAGGTAATGAATATTTAAATTCAAGAAACTAATCAGAAAATAAAACTTTTGCAACTTTTTCATTTCAGTTTTTCTGTCTATTATCCTTTGGGATTGAAAGGAAAATATGTAATTACCGCGGCTGGCCATTAAGTATAATTAACCTATAAATGTTGCTAGTTATACAAAAATTAAGTTTCAGTAACATGCCTTTAACTTTTATTGAAAATCATTAATGTTGCAGATGGACAATTTGGAGCACTTGAAAATTCCATTTAAAGAGATCTACTCAGCCACCCATGGTTTTGATAATAATCATATGATCGGGGCGGGTGGATTTGGAGGTGTCTACACAGCAGAACTCTTCCACGTCGATGTACGAAAGTATACTGAATTGAAAAAATCTCAGTTAGAAAGTTCCCTTATTGAACGCTCTGGCTTCCCAAGGAGAAAAGGGAAAGTTGCTCTTAAGCGGTTAGAAAGTATGTCTGGTCAAGGAAGACGAGAGTTCTTGAAAGAAATTGACGTACTTTCTGGACTATATCATCAAAATCTGATATCTCTTGTTGGTTTTTGTTATGAATATGGTGAAATGATCCTTGTTTATGACTATGCTTCTAATGGAAGCTTTGACAGGTTCATCCCAAACACCAAAGATAATCTAATTTTAAACTGGGCACAGCGTCTACAAATTTGTATTGACGCCGCCCAAGGTCTCAATTATCTTCACAACCATCACATAATACATCGTGACGTGAAGAGTGGCAACATTCTGTTGGGTGGCAGTTTGGAAGGCATAATAGGTGACGTTGGCTTGTCTATCACTATTAACAGTGCAGATTCTCAGCTTATAGTTAATCCAGTAGGCACCCCTGGTTATATTGATCCAAAATATTACACCAGAGGTATATTGACGAAACAGTCTGATTTGTACTCTTTCGGTGTGGTGTTACTGGAAGTGTTATGTGGGAGATTTGCAAGACCTGTCAGAGGAAAAGACCGAGCTAGTCTAGTTGACATGGCTGAACACCATTTAACAGACAACCAACCATACCAGATTATTGCTCAGTATTTAATGAGAGAGGTTGAGGACGAGAAGTTCAAGGATTCAGTAAAAACTTATGCTGCGATAACTCGTGAATGTTTGCATAGTACTGAAACTCATTGCCTCACAATGGCGGACGTCTTGAAACAACTTAATAGAGCATTGACAATTCGTGTAAGCAATTTAAGTTTTATTCCGTTATCTCTCATGCTTGATACTGCGTTTTCTTCATACAGCTTTTTGCGAGAATACTCTGTAGTGGCAGATAAAACTAGTCATTAAACGCCAAAGTGATGTCAGTAATATTTAAAGAAACAATTGCTACAAAGTCTGACGTGTGGGTTGTTTGACCTATATATATTGACACAAAAGAGTGTCGGGATAGATTTTTGACCTTTGAGACATAACTTTCTCATAAAAGTGTCACCTAAACCTACAATCTTTTATCAGAGGCAATTTACAATCTGTCACTTTCACTGTCACTAATGTCAATTGCCCTGTAGTGGAATTGTAGCTTGTACCTCTGCGTTCTTGATTCTAAAGAAGATCAGGGGAAGACCCAAGGGCCAAGAGGTTTCCTGGGGTTCACGGGAATCCCATGGATTTTTTCCTCATCGTGTAATTTTTATTCAAAAATCCCGAATATCTTGAAATGAACTTGGTCCCCAAATGTCTTGTTTAGCTGGTATTAATGAAAACAAAAATTGTAAACCTGGCCGCTTATATTCGTGGGTCCGCCCCTAAAAAGATCTTGTGTTTCTTGATTATTTCACAGCTAATAGGAGTGGAAAACATTTCGCTTGAGGAGATCATGTCTGCCACAAACTGCTTTAGTGATGAACGTGTTATTGGGAAAGGACCATCTGGCAAGATATACAAAGGAGAACTCTTGCTTTTTAAGAGATATATACCAGTAGCCGTGAAGCGGCTTGATAAGGTGGGTTCGTATGGAGAAGGTGCATTCTTAAAAGAGGTTGTAAAGCTTTCTCATTATTCCCACGATAACATCATCACCATTCGAGGCTTTTGTGAAGAAGATAACGAAAAGATCATTATTATGGATCATGCGAGTAACGAGAGTCTTGACAGGCACCTAGATAAGTCAATTCTTATATGGGGAATCCGACTCAAGATATCTATAGGGGTGGCAAAAGGGTTAAATCACATTCATTCTTTTGAAGAAGACCAGAAAACACTCCATGGTTACATAAAAAGCAGCAACATTCTGCTCAATCATGACTGGGAAGCCACTATTTCTAATTTTATTATATCTAAAAGCCATGGAACACTAGGCTATCTTGATCCACAATCTTACAGTGGCATGACAAAAAAATCAGATGTTTATTCATTTGGTGTAGTTTTGTTCGAATTATTATCAGGGAAACTGGCAATTGAAAAGGATGAAAAGTATTCTCACCACACACTTCGCCAGATCATTAATGATGAACGGCAAAGGTATGCAGGAGATGGGGCCGGAGATAAGAATGTTGTGTTCCTTGCTTGGATGGCTGCACGCTGCTTTGAGGAGAATAAACTAGAAGCACTAATCTTTGATGATCTAATGGAACAAACTGATGCAAAGTCCATAGATGTAGTTTCAAAAGTTGCTTACCAATGTTTGCATAAAGATCAAGAAAAACGTCCAACAATGGCTTTGGTTATACAGGAACTTGAGAAAGCCTTGAACATCCATGTAAGTTTGCACATATATGCACGTGTTAATATAGAAAGAGGGTCATGCGTCCTGTTTGGGTCGCTTTTAAGTTGGGCACATGACAAGGGTATTGCTTTTTAGATTACTGAAGATGCATTTATAGAACTTTCACCTTATAAATGTTATTCTTGCTTGTGACATACACAGGAAGAGTGGGAATGTGAACAAAAGCTGCCTAAAGATTATGAGAGAATTATAAAGATGATAGAACATCCGGAATCCCAAATAATCACAAAGAAGGATCTCTATTCCCTTTTATCTTCAGGAACACGCCTTAACAATGAAAAAGTGGTGATTAAATCTCTTTATAATGTTGTTTTTGTATCTTTTGAGGCTATCATTTAATTTTGCTTTATTTTTTTCATCTACAGTGGTTATCACTAAGCAAGGATGGAAAAGTGAAAGAACTTATATCAGCAACAACGTTCTCTTACGAAAATTGTTGGTCTTTTGAATTGAAAGTTTTAGAGAACTCGAGGTCATCTCTCTCTCTCGCATACAGTTTTTGATTAAAAGAAAATTCACGCAATTTATTCCGTTAAACATTTTTTAACATTTTATTGTGAAATTTTCTATAATTTTTTCAAAACATTTTTTTTTCATCAAAAATCATATGCATCCCCCTTGCCTAATATGTTAAAATATGTACAGGTTTGGAACAGTCGCAAAGATATCAAATACTCAAAATCTCAAAATCCCAATCGAAATAAAAACTCAGTTTTTATCTTTGGGGATCATATATGGAGCTTACCTGGTGTTTAAATTTTGTGATCCAAAAATGGTTTCAAGTAAACCATATGTGGACTTAAAATACAAAACAGCGAGTGAAGAGTTAAATTCATATATTGCAGAGCGGAGGGATGATGAGTGGATGATGATAGAGTTGTACCGCTTTAGGAGTGATAATCAAATTATTGATTTTAAAGTTCAGCTGGAGAGCTTATGGGGACATCCTTGTGGCAGCGGTCCCATCTTTGTAGATGGCATCGAGTTTCGACCCATTGATAACGTAAGTGCAAACAACATATGTATGATGTTCCTGTTGTGTTTAGATAGTTCATATCTAGAAGCCTAGTTTATCAAAAAATAAAAAAATAATAATAAATAAATAAATAAATAAATAATAAAATAAAATCAAATCAAAATTCGCACATATAACTTAGTCAATTTCTTGTTCCTCATATTTACTTTTGGTTTTGCCATGTATCTTAATCTCTTTGATACGCATATGAGTTGGACATTTACAAAAATGATACATCAAAAGTTTCCATGTGAGCCTTTACATAAGGAGGCTCTCTGTCTGTATAACATTTCCACAATAGTTATTTATCTCCATAAAAGTTACCTTCTGTCTATTATAAAAGTTTAAACGAGACTCGCATACTCACTCTCTACACTGGCATATGGTCATTCGATTTTACAGGCAGCTCTTGAAGAGAGTGTCGGTGGATTAATGAATGCAGAGTCGAGCGTTAACCAGGACCAACAATCGCCAAGCGACTTTCAAGAAATAATGAAGAGATCACAGTATGATGTGCCAACTATGA
This sequence comes from Artemisia annua, assembly GCA_014162995.1. Classification (NCBI taxonomy): domain Eukaryota; kingdom Viridiplantae; phylum Streptophyta; class Magnoliopsida; order Asterales; family Asteraceae; genus Artemisia; species Artemisia annua. Next base: position 155,979 of record LBNU01034483.1, on the reverse strand, counting down.
CCAAACAGGAGCTTGACAAACTTCTTTCAACTGGAGTCCTTATTGACAATGGGGAAAAGGTTTTTTCTCTAGATTTATGTTTGTATTTTACATATTGTATTATTGGTACTCACTGTGTTAGACATTCACGAATTTGGTACTCTATATTGAACAGTTCTTTTCACTAAGCAAAGCCAACTGCAAGAAATGCCATATGCTACCGGCAAAGGCGGTAATAAACAAATCTCCAGATGCAAAATTTACCGAAAGCCCATCTTCAGCAATGTCTAGGTTTGTTCCGTACTTTAATGGTCGTAAATTATATGACGCGTAAATCCGTATGATTGAACAAACTTTATCAACCTGAAGAGCTAGACATAATTTTCAGAAGTTTTAGAAGATGTACTCACACTATTTTGTCTATTTTGTATGACTGCAGATTTGAAGAGGTCGTCAAGTTGCCACGCCACAAAGCATTTAGAATCAAATGCGATATTGAAACTGAATTGTTGTCCCCAGATACAGCCTATGCATGTTGTCTTGTGTTCCAACTTCCAGAAAACAGCGAGGGACTAAAGTGTCCAGTGAAAGTACGGGATCTACTCAAGAAGAGTAACAAAGAAACCACAATTATTTATCTTAAAGCCCCAGAACCCGTTGATTTATACAGAGATAAGAGAGTTCCAGATCGCAGAGAAGATGGCTGGATGGAGGTTAGAGTCTGGGAATTTGTCTATAATAACGAGATTAAAGACATTCCCATGGAACTGAAACTGGCATGTCTTGGAGGAACTATGCTGGGCCTAACTGTATGTGGCATCGAGTTTCGGCCATTATAGTATAGAACATAAGACTGAATCATTTGTGGAAATTGAGATTTTATTTCAACTTCAGTATGTAAAGTGTTGGGAATGACTAATGAGATCGGCAAATTGAGATGTCGTATCTAATTGAATGTCACCACTTTTTTATAATTTATGTTACTCCTATATTGAATTTATTTCAGCAGCTTTTCGTTTATAAATCTTTCAATATTGAATAGAGGACCAAAAGATGTTAAAAGCTTTGATGCTTGTATTTACATTTAACAAAAAAACCCGTAGATTAGTCGATTAGAAGGTCGGAAACCATGTCCAAAAGGCATTACAGAAAAAGCCAAAACCACTATTCTAAGTAACAAACTGCTGCTTTTATCATATTTCCATTCATCCAGAATTCCAGATACTCTTGCTTTTTTAAATCAATCTATTGTCACAGGCAGCAAGCATAGAATCCAGTTGTACCCGCCGACACAAATAACACGTATGAAGCAATCAGCATATACCCTAAGGGGGCGTTTGGTTCGTTGTAATTCATTGTAATTCGTTGTAATTGTAATTTGAATTACATACCAATCATGTTTGGTTGGCAGAGTGGAAGGAATTGTAATTCAGATTACATTACGGTGACTGTTTGGTTTGCGTCGTAATTGTAATTCAGTCACTCCAATTACAACAAGTGAGGGAATCCAGATTACATAGGAAGTTGCATGGAAAGTTTCGAATTACGTTGTAATTCAGAATTTATACTTTAAAACATCATTATTATTATTATTATTATTATTATTATTATTATTATTATTATTATTATTATTATTTATTATTATTATTATTATTATTAGTATATTAAAATAATAAATATTAATAATATAATAATAATAATAATAATAATAATAGTAATAATAAAATATTAATAATAAAATAATAATAATAGTAATAATAATAATAATAATACTTAAATAATAATATCTATTATTATTTAAATATTATTATTATTATTATTAGTATTATTTTTATATAATAATAATAAAAATAATTAATAATAATAAATTAGTATTATAAATAATAATAATAATAATAATAATATTTAAATAATAATGATAATATCATTATTATTATTATTATTATTATTATTATTATTATTTAATTATTATTATTATTTTATTATTATTATTATTATTATTATTATTATTATTATTATTTATCTTATTATTTTATTATTCTTATTAATATTTTATTATTTTATTATTATTTATATTATTATTATTATTTATTATTATTATTATTATTATTATTATCATTTATTATTATTATTATTTTATTTATTATTTTTATTATTTATTATTAAATTATTTTAATTATTATTATATTAACTTTTTAATTTTTATAAAAAAGAAAAAAAAACTTAATTCCGTTGTGTTGCGAGTCAACCAAACACATTGACAGATTTAATCAATTGCAATTACAACACATTACAATTACAACACATTCCAATTCCTTAAATTACAATTACATCAAATTACAATTCCTTGCAAAGATTACAATTCCTTCTAAAATATTCTGTGAACCAAACGCCCCAAGTG
>LBNU01034483.1:143077-153520 GCA_014162995.1 Artemisia annua | reverse complement strand
TTTTTTTTTTTTTTTTTTTTTTTTTTTTTTCAGGCTGAGAATGAAAAATTTAATAACCTGGAGAACTAACAGATTCTAAAATGATTATACTTTCAAAACCCAAAAATATACAAAAAACTTCAAAGACAAACACCAAAAGTCGATAGATGCCGCAATTTATATTAAGGAGGTACAAGAGTTTAGAAACAGTCTAATGCATAAGATAACATCACCATGCAGATTACTATTCTGCAAATTCCTACAACATACTTGAGTTGATAACGATATTAAGACATCCTAAGAGTTCTATTCGGATGGGCAAGTGAGAATATGAGATCTGAATTTATCCAGCTCTGTAAGAACCTCCTGCTCTGGACGATAAATTAGATCAATCATCCGCCATATCTGCACACATTAGGATCGTAATCAGCTCAAGAACACAAATGACAGATAGATTTCCATAAAATTAGTCAATCGATAGAAGTGGCTTAAATTGGCATGTCATGCAACAGGTCAAAACAAGTAAAAAAATTTATACATGTCAAATTGGGATTTGGGTTGGAATGATCTAAACATTTTTTTTTCCTCTTTTAAAACTTAAAATTAATAGTGTAAATTTGAACTATTAAACCACATTATTATATTAAGATATTCTTACAGAATTTACTATTTGAATATGCTTGAACAACTTGCAAACTGTTTAACGCATTTGACGGCTTAAAGGTAAAGCTTAACCCAATTCAATACATTTATAGGTAATTGGGTCAAAAGTGTAACCTCTTATAATCGATAACATTCTAAAATTATGCAAAGAGGAGAAAGCTAACCTGTAAGGTTCCACCTCCACCAGTACTTTCATCATCATTAGATACACTAACAATTGTCCATGGATCATGAGCGTTCCAATGAAAATCAACCACCTTGTCCCTACAATCGCACACATAAGATAAGTGATTCTTACAATTGGTATGTTTATCCAAATTCCTCCTCAATAAACAACGGTTTAATAATGAATATGTGCTACATGGCACAATAAACAACAGTTTCATAATGAAATGATGATCTTTGTACCTGTGCCCAGAATGGCGGAACAATAAGCCCTGTGCAGCTTTTGAGGCTGGACCAGAAGATTCACCAATCTGCTCAAGAACAAAAATGTTTAAAATGAGGAGCAAAAGAAGAACATAAGGTAATATTAAAGGTCGCAAGATGTGGAGGATGGTTGGATTGGTAACAAGTCAAAATAGGTTAAAGTTGAAACGGGCAAATTTTTGTATAGGTCAAAACAAGCCAGGTGAAGTTGTGTTAAGCAGCAAGCAGTTTTTTGTTATCTTTTTTATCTTATAACAAGTAATAATAACTAATGTATTACTTGCTACAGCAATTCTCTAAATCTTAGTATAAAAGAGGGGTCAACTTCTGACTTATGAGACTCGAAGACTTTAGGCGACTTTCAATCCGTTGAGCTATCATTTCTAATTTGCCCCAGATAAGACAATGGCCACCTTTAAGTACTACAAAAGGAGTATACAATAAAATAAGCCATGTACCTTGTTATGATCCCAGACGTTTAAGATTCCATCCTCTGCTGAACTTCCAAAGACAGACGATTTGTCCGGAGACCACTACAATAATTATAAAATTTTGTCAACATCCAAATATTATTTTAAAAAACATAGAAGACGCAAAAAAACACTAGTGAGTTAAACCTGCACACAAAGAACAGCAGCAGTGTGATTCTCAAATATATGGATGGGTGATCCAATCCCACTAGTAGTGAGATTCCGGCGATCAAACAAGCGAATAGTGTTATCAGCAGACCTAAAAAGAAAATGATTCAATGGAGCTCAGCAAGTGCTTCATTTAAAGGTATCATTTTCGACCCACTTAATAATGGGTCAATTAGACATCATATATTCGTATATGTTTATTAGTTACTATTTACCCCGTCAGTATAAGATTTTCATCAATCGGATTCCAATCAACACAGTGAAGATCAGCATTGTGTGCTTTCTCAACCTGCAAAAGAACCATAGAGAAAATGCAAAAGTTAATATATCTTTACTATAGAACCACAGTAATGTTATTAGTGTGAAGAATCCCAAAACTAATGATGAGGTGAAGACTACTTATTACTAAAAAGCTAAGATTAAAGCCACATTACTCTATAAGTTTAATATGATGGTAAATACAAATACAAATAAAGTCGCCATGTAAAACTAGCCGTTCCACATTAAATAATCAGCACTTATCAAAACCAGAATGATAAAGAAGACGAGGAAGTTACCTTAACAACGGGAGAAGAACCTGTTCTTGCATCCCATAGGATAAGACAAGAATCATCACCAACACTACAGAACTCTTGTCCGCTTCACATAAGATGGCAGCAATAAAGAAAGCTTCAAGTTAGCTAATTAATATATCATAAGCTACTAGAGGTAGCGGTTTCGAGTTTTTCGACCAACTTATTAATAAAAAATTTAGCAATCGAAAAGAATGGGTCAACTTAGTCAAATGTTGCCAATAGTATACTTCAATGCATATAGCATACTATTCAAATTCTAGATTGTTATTATAATCATAAATTTTTCGATAATCATATCTATCGTATACAAAATGTTTGTACAAAATATATATTACGGTTATTTACATACTGCATTAAAAAATATGTACTTTTATCATTTATCCATTAGTCATAGTATTTATCTTTACATAAGTCATTATGAGATGCATTTGTGTCCCTTTTGAGTTATTTTCTAAGCAAAAAATCCTCAAAAACTGGATTTTAGATACGATATTGTTTTTGCAAAACTGTTAAACTTGTGTATAAAAAGGTTAGATTTATAATAACTTTATATGTATATAAAAACATTAAGAGTACGGGTTCCAAAATGACTAAAACTTGGCACACATCCATCTTTCAATGCTCAAATATATTTATTATTTTTTTAAAGTACAATGACTAAAACGAAACAAATGAAAAGTGCGTTGGTATTTTATGCATATAACCCAAATAAAAATTTGGACAAAAAAGGTTAGGTGTGGCCCAAGCTACCTGTACCAAATAATTACTTTCTCGACCCAGACCTATTTTGACATGTTACCCAAACTGCCTATTTTTTTACCTCTAGTAGCTATCAAGAAATAGAATTTATGTTTCACAACATGAAGATGGTGTCAAATACCTAGAGGGACAGAATTGAACGTCTTCAACGGTATCCTCATGCCCATGGAATACACCTCTTGCTTGAATAACAGGGCTCTCAGTTGGCTTATCATCAGACCCAACACTCTTTGTTATCCCCGGTTGTGTTGCCAAAGTAGAGATATGATCATGGATACTCCACAAAACAACTGACTTGTCCTTCCCTGCAAACACGACAAATAACACGAAACTGGATCACATATATAAAGTTTGAAACCATATACATTAGGATATTCGTTCTTGTTTAAGTAGAATCCGTTTATGTGATCATTAAACACGCTGTTTATACGAGAACCAAAATATGTGTCCTAATTAACTAGTGGAACCGCATGTGTTCAGTTGGCTCATTAGAAACTATCATTTTCGTATATCAAAGCACCGCTTAGATACACTTTACAAAGTAGGACAAGAAAATGTTGCTCTAATGTATCACCTCCAGAAAGTACAAGGGGTTCGCTTCGGCACATATCAAGAGCAAATTCAGCATTTTCTTGATGGCCACTCAAAATCTGCAAGGTGAAGAGTATGAAAGAAGATAAATAACCATTAAGATTCACGTTTTTTATAGCCTTATACCAAAAAAGGCGCATATAAAGAGGATGAAACATTAGGGAAAGACATAATGAGTAACGGGTCAAAATGGGTTCAGTTTGAAACAGTATTTTGTCACAGATCGAAAGGGTTGGGGTTGGATTTAGTTAATATGCAAACACTTTTTTTCTTATTTATAAATATAACTAATGAGTTAACTATCATTACAATAACAATATTATTACAATAATAACCAAAACCTTTTTTAATAAACGAGTAAGAAAGTATGAACCTGGGGCTACTTTAAACCCATTTGACAAGTTCCTGTTTTAGCTAACTATTTTTATTTGACAAACACGGCCCTTAATAACCCATCCACAGGTAATGGGTCGCAATTGCAGCCCTTAATTCCCACATAGATGCACGCAAAAAACTCAGCAGTATGGTTTCCTACAAAAGACTCACCAAATCAGGCCGAGACTCTGTGGCTCCCAAGACAGCATGGCGATTTGGCTGAGATTCAACATCCCAGATGAGAACCTGAAATGGAAATTCAGAAGAATGAGATCTTAATGGCATTGAAATGATCTAACATTACAAGCCAAATCTGTGAATGATGAAATATGTAAACTAAGTACATACATCAGGACTGTCCGTATGTGTAGCTACTATATTGTTGTTTTGAGGAAGCTCCCTGATGCGATTAACCTGCACGCATATAAGAAAAAAAAATGGTATTACTACATTTCAAGATATACTGCATTATAAATTTTTCAGAAAATATAGAATTGCATGTTTAAGAAATTAAAGGCACTGCTATAAAATTAAAACAAAGTACCTCTCCAGGATGTATGATGGTTTTAAACTTCTTTACATAAGGTGATCGGGCTTCTTCATTGAACTACAAAATAAGCACTAGTTATTCAAATAAAACCAGGCATAGAAATCAGGGGTGAAAGGAATTGTAGTGAGAAACAATGGACCCAGAAACTAAATTTCAAGATACTTTTGGACTCACCTGTGAAATGTGTTCTGCAGCAGCTACCCTAGGTTTTACAATCTCACAATTTGCTATCACAAGTGTGTTTGGAACGCTACCATCAGTCTGCATAAAGAAATTCAGAAAACATTCATATTTTGTATCCAAACATAACAAATAAGCAGACAAGATAAAGTATGATATACAATTTGGATATGCTAAAGCCTTAGAGGATTCAGTAACACGTATATTTCACCATTTGTCGAAAATCATAAGGTAGCATTAACTAAAACATAAGAAAATCATTGACAAATTTATAATATTTAAGGTATGCGTGATTTCCAGTTAAACCCATGATTAAATATTTGGGGTTTTGGTTTAGACATATAGCTGATGGTCCAGAGTAATACAAATAGTAGATGCCCACATGAATTACCTATTACAATCAAAGTTTCTTCTTTATAGTCTTCTGCTAAGCCGTCATTTGTAATTTACGAGTAATATTCATAACATACAATGAGGTGAAGAACATTATTTACCTGCTCTGAGAGGTAGAGTCGCTGGCGATTCTTGTATGTAGCTTGCTCTAACTGTGGCCCCCATCTGTTAAGTTGACAAATAAACATTACAAAAACCAATTTAGAAAAACTTGAAAAGCTCGTACTTAGTAAGAACTGAAGTGATGTATAGTGATAGAACAAATAAACAAACGCATAGATAAGGAACATATTATCATATTATACAAATGTGACTTGTGCAAAGTTAAGTAAACACATAGTCATAAGTGCAAAAATTGTCTGTGGCTTGTTTAGCGTAGTAATTGAACATTTGCTAAGAATTCTCGAAGTTTGCTTACTATATACACACATTATCATATAAAACAAAACATAACACATAATCATGAGTGCAAGAATCATCTTGGACTGATTTACATGATTTTAACCATACTCCTATGATCGACATATGCAAATGAGCCAATTGTGACCCTAACTATGGTCCCATGATCAAGTAATCCATCCACCAGCTTACTGATAACACTTAATCTTTCATTCTAGGTACAATACAGTACAAAATATAAACTTACATATGCTTGCTCAGTTGCTCCGCCAAAACTAGCATGTATACATAAAGCAAAAAAGTAAGTTTTCGGGTCTTTTCATGTCTGTTGAGTTACTGCGGCTACAGCTACATATACTTTTGCCATACAATTTCATACAGCTAAAGGTGTGTTTGGTAAAACTAGCTGAAGCCTCACCATACTTCAAAAGCAACTTCTGATTTAGTGAGCTTACTACATTTAAAAAGCTAGTCAACCAAACCCCCCTTATTTTTCACGAGACCACATGTTTCTAGAATAATAAGGTTAAGCTTCCATAGTGCTTCAAACACTCCCTAACAAAAAGCTACAGTTATTTAATTAACTCTATTTACACCTACTTTTGTATATTATACAGTTATTTCAAAGCCCCAATGGCCCAACTACACCTACTCTAGTCACACACCTTTATACGACTCACATTTTCCATCATTTCTAAGCAATCTAACTTCACCTACTTTTTTCAAACACTTTATATTACTTACATTTACCGTCAATTATAGTCTCTAACTACACGAACTTTAGTCAAACACTACTATACAACTAACGTTTACTATCATTTCTTAAGCTCTAACTACACCTTGTTATGTCAAACACTTTTATACGACTCACAATTACAATCATTTTTTCGCTGTAGCTACAAATAACTTTACCAAAACAGTTTTATACTACTCACGTTTACAATCATTTCTAAGCTCTCTAACTAGACCTAATTTTGTCAAACAATTTTCACACAGCTAACAGTTACCGTTATATCTAACCTCTAACCACAACTAACTTTGCAAAACACTTTCATAAAACTAACAGTCACACTTTACGACCTAACCGTAAATGTTATTTCTAACCTTTAAGTCTCTAACTACACCTAAAGCTAAGTTTTTTCAAACATCGTAACCAAACAACGCTTACAGTCATTTCTAAGCCTCTAAGACTCTAACTGCATCTAATTTCTTCAAACACATTCATACGCCTACCGGTTTCGGTCCGTCAAGGTTACATTTATTTCTAACCTCTAACAACACCTGCACCTATATTTACGGTTTCACGATCTAACATCTAACTACACCTACATCTAATTTCACCAAACAGCCCCTACCTTTCGCATAATGTAACTAAAAGTTATAAACCTCATATACGATAACAGTAACGGTTATTTCTACGCTATAACTACACCTACTTCAGTCAAACACTTATGAACAACTAACGTTTTACTGTCATTTCTAACCCCACCTCTGGCTACACCTACTTCAGTCAAACACTTATTTACTACTACTAGCGCTTACAGTTATTTCTTAGCTCTAACTACCCTAATTTAGTCAAACACTCTCATAAAACTAACGGTTACGGTTTCACTACCTAATCTTTACGCCTACAAATAATAAACCTCATACACAAACTTATAGATAAAAAAAACACTTGCATACGAGTATACGAATCACAGTCGAGGTTTTACGACCTAACCGTTACGCCTACTTCTAAGCTCTAAATGTTATAGACCTAACGGTTTCGCTAACATTTATTTCTAACCTCTAACAGCACCTACACATATATTTACGGTTTTACGACCTAACGGTTACCGTCATTTCTAACCTCTAACTATACCTACACTAATTTCGTCAAACGCGCCCTACCTTTCACCTAATGTAGCTAAAAAAATTATAAAACCACTTGTATACGAGTATACGACACACAGTTACGACCTAACCGTTACGCCTACTTCTAACCTAAATTCACCTACATCCGAGTCCACAAACAACACACATTTTATAGACCTAACAGTTTCGGTTACATTTTATAGACCTAACAGTTTCGGTTTCAACACCTACACCTATATTTACAGTTTTACTACCTAGCCGTTACCGTCATTTCTAACCTCTAACTACACCTACACTAATTTCACCAAACTCGCCCTACCTTTCAGATAATGTAGCTACAAATTATAAAACCACTTGTATACGAGTATACAACTCAATGTTACGACCTAACCGTTACGCCTACTTCTAACCTCTAAATTCACCTACATCCGATTCCACCAAACCACACACAGGTTGATAGACCTAACAGTTTCGGTTTCAGCACCTACACCTATATTTACGGTTTCACAACCTAACAGTTACCGTCATTTCTAGCCTCTAACTACACATACACTAATTTCATCAAACTTGCCCTACCTTTCGCATAATGTAGGTACAAATTATAATCCTCACACTCTAATTAAAACTTTATACAGTTACGGTTTTACTACCTAACCTAACCTAACCTAATCTAACCGTTACGCCTACTTCTAATCTCTAACCAATTTTACATACACAAAAAACAACACATTATAAAAAAAATCACGAAAATAAACAAAATTACATGTATATACATTAAAAAAATTTAAATAAATAAATAAATAAATAAATAAATAAATAAATAAATAAAATATATATATAAAAGTTCGAAACCCTAGAAAAGGTGTACGGACTGACCGGCAGGAAAGTGAAGGCCAGAGAAGGTTGTGGTTAGCGAACCAGTCGTATAGAATCGGGACCAGGTACTTCCATTGAGCGTACCGCTCGTCGATTGACCGTCCTCTTCCTCCGCCGCCGTTAACGCCGCCGCCGGTTACTTTTTCTGACATTTTGTTTTCCCGCCTCTTGTGAAAAATGAAATGTTTTTGGGGGTTTTGAGTTTTTTGAAATGGTCCTTGTGGTTATAAAAAAGAGTTGGGGAGGGTATGTTTGGAAATCTAGGGGTTTTAACGAGTCGAGTATTGTCAAGCTCGAGCGTGAAACTTGTCTGGAATTCGGTCGAATTTTAGAGTTCGACTCGAGCTTTGTTGTTTCTATATTTTAAGCTCGAATTTGATTAAAGCTCGACTCGACTCAGTTTTTTTGAAAATTAAGTAATTGTGTGTTTATAAAAGGGTAAAAATAAGGCTCTTGAGCTGTGTATTTTGGAAAGTAATTCGAGTAGTTTACGAGTCGATCTCGAATAGCTCGCGAGGTTTTTGGGTTTATCATGTTAGTTTTGATGGAGTAATCAAATGGTAAAGGTGTCGTGTATGCCACGAGTAGATGACTCGACATGGTACCACACTAGTAGGAGATAGGGTCACTCCCTTGATGAGTTCAAGTCAGGATGGAGGGTTGGTCCTAAACTAGTTAAGGACGCCATGTGGAGTTAAGGGAATAACATTAGCACGAAGTTGATGGCTTTTAGACTTTGAAGCTTGTAACCGCTCCCTCGTGTAATGGTATGAAGCTTCGTGAAGGTTTATTCCCTATTGATATTCGAAGGCCATCATTGGGTGTGAAGCTTCTTAGGGGAGCGGTTAGACGGTTAGTAGAGACGCAGATTTTATTAGTGGGTTGGCTATGAGGAGAGCTGCGAACGCTATTGATTTGATGAGTCTTCTTCCACAGTTACACGACCCGCAGAGTAAGCTCCTTTTGCTTCGATCATGTATGGGTATTGCAAAACTTTTTTTTGGTTTAAGGACTTGTCAACCTGTACACATGGAGGAGGTGGCCTTGTTATTTGACAAAGGGTTACGTGGGTCGATCGAGAACATAGTGGTTTGTGGAGGGCCTTACTTTGGAGACTTACAGTGGCGTCTCGCTTCTTTACCCATTCGATTTGGCGGTTTGGGTTTGTACTCAGCAAAGGTGGTTTCCTCTTATGCTTTTGTGGCCTCGAGGGCCCAATCTTGGGGGCTACAAGACCACATCTTACGGGACAGTGGCATATGTGGTATGGATGATGATTATGTTTGTGCTCTGGATTGTCTTCGTGATATGATTTCAAGCTTTGATGTTAGTGGTTTCACTAATAAGGACACCGCCCGCTCTAAACCCCAACAAACATTGGCGAATGCTCTTTTTAGTGAAATGGTCAAGGATATGGAAGCTCACTTCGACATGACTATGAGACAGAAAGCAGTTTTTGAGTGTCTACGGGCACCACATGCTCAGGATTTTCTTCTAGCTATCCCCATAGACGGGCTAGGTCAACATATGTCACTGGTGGAATATCGTACTATCCTTAAGTATTGCCTTATGATTCCTTTATTCCCGGTTGATGAGATATGCCCAGTTTGTCATAAGGCATGTTTGGATTCCTTTGGGGAACATGCGGTTCATTGCAAGGAGCTCCCGGGCTTCAAGTACAGACATGATATGGTTAGGGACGTCCTTTTGACATATTTAGGCGTGTCGGGATCTCTGTCAAGAAAGAAGCGCCTGTGAACTTTTTGACTAACCCGTTGGATGGAAGATCCACACTCAGACCGGCAGACGTTTTGGTTTTTGGATGGGTTGGAGGGAAACATGCGTGTGTGGATCTAACCGGGGTTTCTCCTCTTGTGGGGTTGAGTAGCCGGGGTTTTACAGTGGGACAGGCTGCTTTGAAAGCCTCCTCGTACAAAGTGGCAAAACATGAGAAGGCGTGTGTTGAAAATCAGCATGTTTTTATACCTTTCGCGTTTGATACTTTTGGTTTTCTTGCACCTGAGGCAGTGGAGCTCCTCAACAGAGTTCAACGTGTTATGCATAGTAATGTTGTAACACCTAGATCCACAAATGTCGTTTTTAAGAGAATTGGTTTTGCAATTCAAAAAGGGCTAGCGGCGCAGCTTGTTGCTCGCTTGCCTTCCACCTCTATGTAAATTCA